>SJYO01052474.1:33933394-34218468 GCA_006410555.1 Capra ibex
TGTAAGTCTTTTGATTCTAGTACCGTAGGTCAGGGTAGTGAAGTATCCTTTATCTACCCCTTTGTGACCTTTGTCACAGTCTGAAATAAAACCCCCCCGAGGTTTTAGTGACGTCTACCACTGACCTCGGTACTTTGATTTTCTGCGAATGAGGAACCTTCTTTTCAATACTCGTTGGATCTATCATATAAGTTTTCGTCTCTGTAATGAAACGGCTGATTCAAGGCAGATCAGTTCCGATACCAAAAAGGACACCAGTACATACCTACACTCTCAACCTGACACTTCTTCCGACTCGCGGTTTCTTAACTACGAAAACTTGACACCACAACCTCTTCTGAGAACTCTCAGGGAACCTGACGTTCCTCTAGGTTGGTCAGGTAAGACTTCCTCTAGTCGGGACCCTAAAGAAACCTTCCTTTCTACGATTTCGACTTTGACGTCATGAAACCGGTGAAGTACGTTTCTCAACTGAGTAACCTTTTCTGAGACTACGACCTTCCCTAACCCCCGTCCTCTTCTTCCCCTGCTGGTTCCTACTCTACCGACCTACCGTAGTGACTGAGCTACCTGCCCTCACACTCACTTGAGACCCTCAACCACTACCTGTCCCTCCGGACCGCACGACGCTAAGTACCCCAGCGTTTCTCAGCTTGTGCTGACTCGCTGACTTGACTTGACTCTTACTATCATAATACTAAGAGAATGTCTCCATGTATTGTTTATAAGTCTACTTTACTCTTCCAAACCAGACCTAAACCCAAGTTTTATTGTGACTTCTTTCACATCGATTTTTTTCTAACGGGACGACGACGATTCAACGAAGTCAGCACAGGTTAAGAAATGCTGGGGTATCTGCCGTCGGGTGGTCCGAGGAGGCAGGAACCCTAAGAGGTCCGTTCTTGTGACCTCACCCAACAGTAAAGGAAGAGGTTACGTACTTTCACTTTTCACTTTCACTTCAACGAGTCAGAACAAGCTGAGAAACGCTGGGGTACCTGACGTCGCGTGGTCCGAGGAGGTAGGTACCCTAAAAGGTCCGTTCTGATGACCTCACCCCACGGTAACGGAACCATAACTATTAATGTCAACGACTCCTAAATGTACTTATTTACCAGGTACTCCAAGTGACATTACAAAAGAAACATATACAACCTTTAAAATTAAATTTTTTCAAAATTTTCTCGAGTTCTTGGGAAAATTTTATTTCAGAAAAGGGGGAAGGTTTGAACCCTTATATAAGAAGAATGACTAGCACATTTTTGTCTTGTATGCGTCAGACCCTACTTGAATACTTAAAAGAAGTCGAAGTTTCTACTGGACAAGGCGTGTCCAGTAAAGGTGTTCCGTCAGAAACGTTACAGACGGAACAGAAGGATGCATAGAAATTTAACTGTGACTAAAAATCACTGTGCCCGGCGACGTTTACTGGTCTAAACCACCAGAACAGTCTTCTTCCCAGTGGGTAAACCAATTTTGCACGAGGACCAGGACCTCGACGACGGTGCTCATAATTTTCTCGCTGACTTGATGCGTCTTTTCCGGAATTCGCGGGGGCACACCAGTCATGCCCATTTTTGTTCAGCACGGAAGGACTTCCGTTTGTCCGCCGATCTACAGAGGGTTATAAAGACAGGATTTTTTGACCGTCTATGTTGGTCTCAAGAACATTCTCTCGAGTGAAACAGTCCAGACTGTGTGAAAATTTACAAATAGGTCTATAGGGTAGGATTAGCGTCAATTTTTAGTTAATGAAGAGAAACCTTCTCCGGTTGTTACTTTTTCAGAAGTTAATACCATAAAGATTTTCTAAACCTATAAACCCCATAAATACCACAATACTCAGTCAAGGACGTTTACAGAGTCCACTGAAGGTGGAGAAACTCTAAATTTTCTCACAGTCATGAAAAAGACAAAATATTGTTTAATAAACGTCCAGGTTTATCTCTGCCGAAGGGGTCACCGAGTCGTCCGTTCTTAGACGGACGTCACGTCCTCTGAGTCCAAGGTAGAAACCCACGCCTTCTAGGGGACCTCTTCCATTACAGTGGGATGAGATCATAAGAACGGACCTCTTAGGGTACCTGTCTTCTCGGACCGCCCGATGTCAGGTAACCCAGTGTTTCTCAACCTGTGTTGACTTCGCTGACTTGAATGTACAGTTTATTTCTTCTTAGGATTTATTAGGATTTATTATTTCGTCTCTGTAATGAAACGGTTGTTTCCAGATAGATCAGTTCCGACACCAAAAAGGTCATCAGTACATACCTTCACTCTCAACCTGATATTTCTTTCGACTCACGTCTTCTTAACTACGAAAACTTGACACTACAACCTCTTCTGAGAACTCTCAGGGAACCTGACGTTCCTCTAGGTTGGTCAGGTAGGACTTCCTCTAGTCGGGACCTATAAGTAACCTTCCTGACTACGACTTCGACTTTGAGGTTATGAAACCGGTGACTACACTTCCTGACTGAGTGAACTTTTCTGGTATTGCGACCCTTTCTAACTTTCGTCCTTCTCTTCCCCTACTGTCGCCTACTCTACCAACCTACCGTAGTGGCTGAGCTACCTGCTCAAACTCATTTGAGGTCCTCAACCACTACCTGTCCCTTCGGACTGGGACGACGACAGGTACCCCGACGTTTGTCAGCCTATAATGACTCGCTGACTTGACTTAACTTTCCTAGACTGAAGGACTCTTCCGTGAGGTAGTCGTAATTACTAACCCTGTCGGAGTCCCGTCGTCTTCCTCGGACCCTTAGGCTTTCCCTTTCTCCCTACAGTCAGGGACGCCGTCGAGGTCTCCCGGTTACAAAGACAGAAACACCAGGTCTCCCCTCCACTGAGTGGGTTCTTGTGAACTGTCTCGTCTGGACGTTCTGGTCGGACGGAGTGGGTTAGTATAGGAAGGACGGAGACGACGGACACTCCGGAACCCGTCCCCTACTGGTGAGAACCGGAGGTAAGAGAAAGACGTTTTAGTCCCGCAACCCGATCTCCTAGTAAGACAAGTTTCCGATTTGGAAATAGTAAAGAGATTACTCTTTACACGAGTCTTATTTTACACGAACTTTTTTTTTTAGACGGAATCGAGAAATGACGAGTCGAGACTGTGTTCGGAGAGAGGGAATTTCACTACAGGGAGAAACCCTCATCTAGTGTGGTGATTGGTTTATTTCCCGTGTCTCCGTGTCGGGGTCACGGGGTACAACCAGTCAAGACTTCGTGGTGGGGACATAGTCCGAGGGGACGGAGACAGCGCTGTCGTAGCTTATAATCGATCAGGGAGACATGTTGGGAGGAGGTAAGTGACGGACGCCACGACTGGAGTTCCCGTGGGGGACTCTCGGGAAATTTCCGGGTGTTTGGGGGTAGAGTCTCCCTCGAGTAGTTTCCGTCACGACTCCCTTCCCTTCGCAGGGTCCTCGGACGACAGAAGGACCAGATACACTCTGGACGTAGAGGGACCGTCCCGGGACATAGAGACTTCACCACCAACATGAGACCCCATTCAAAGAGTTTTGTTAACTTATCCTGACACAACATTCCCTACAACATCCACGGACCGTGTCCCTTTCCTCGAGTTATTAAAAAAACAAGAATTACGATAATTGTAATCCACTACGACGACGACGACTACAACTACTTATTTTCGCTCACCGAATTACCAGGTGGAGTAGCCTGAGTGATAGAGACAAGACAGTTTCGAACTGAATTTGTCCACTAAGAGTGTGACACTCTTAGTTAGTGACCCTTCCATTTCCCCACCCCTCCTCAACGAACACTGTCTGCGTCTTTACGGAGAAAACCACCCAGATCTGTCGGTCCCACTCTTCGGACGGAGCTCGTGTGCCAGAGGAAACCGACTCCGGTGAACTGGGGTGGATGTCTGAGTTGACCGGACTCAGATTAGGACTGGGGCCAGACCTCCTCAGTGTGACTATAAGTGTGACCTGTTGGTGACCGAGGTACGATCTTTCACCCGAAGGTGCACGAAGACATATCTAACGTCCTATCTCACGTCCCTTTTTCGTAAACAACCGTCACATCCATTCGTATTCCTCTCAAATGTGTAATGAGACCTCAAATGTATTCGAGCAAGAGACCCTAGGTCTTTAGGAAGAAAGTCCTATACGGGGTTCTCTGAGACTACTTAGTCGAGAATTCGTGTAGTCCTAGAAATAGAGTCTCAATAAACGTCAGTGTCCTTAAACCTTCTATGAATCTTCAGGTAGTGTTCCCTTATCTATGTCTTTATCCTGTGTACATGAATCTTCGTTATTCCGCTTACACTGATCTCGTTGTGTCTACAAATTTCCTCCTGAGTCACTTTTATCCTTTCGTTCTCAAAGGCGTCAAACTCAGTGTCAAGGATATTTAAGTCTGTGTGCGGTCCGTCGCGTCTTCGTTGGGACCTGAGACGTGTCGGACGAGGGAGGGAATCTCTTCCTTGGAGGAGGTTCCTGGCAGACCCTATTGCGGGAACAGTGGGTAGGTACGGACAACAACCCCTAATCCGTACAAGTCAGGGACCGGATTCTCAATTGATCATTTTTGTTATGTCTAGACAAGTTTACACGAAAAATTTTTCGTACGGTGAGGGGTTCGTCTTAGTCCTCTTTGGGCCGATTCTCCGCTTTATTTACTGGTTTGTCACTTCGTTTGTCGAGGTCTATTAGACCTCTATCTTTCACATTGTTTTACACTTTTCGTCCAGTCCCGGGTCCTAACAGAGAACATGGGGAGCCCCCACGTCTCCCTTGGGAATTTTAGTAGGTCAATTTAATCCATGGGAACGAAGATCCCCTGAAGATCCCAGAAACCCGAAGGACCCACAGTAGTTGAGGGACTATGGTATTCTAGTCGACTGTTTTCGGAAAGTAGGTCATCCTGTCGGTGTCCTAAACTATTTCTAATAATTATGGTCCCTGAAGGGAACACGAAGTCCCCAACTCTTAGGTGGAAGGTTTCGTCTTCCACACCCAACCTGGAGACCAACCCTTTCTAGGGTTTACGGAAGATTCTGGGTTACATCGGTTTATTTCTTTATTTTAAAGAAAAAAAATTTTTTTTCTGCTTATGTACTCTAAGGGAGAGCAACAGAACCCTCAAAACAAATACCGTTAAGACGTGTACGAGAACGGGAACGGTGTTTACTCTAACTTAAATATCTAAATGTTACAGTTCTAGGTTATTACCCGGTACCGTTGACGGGGGACCCCGGTCCTCCGAACAAGACAACGGAGTCCTTGTTAGGTGGAAACATCTGAAAAGTTCCGACAAGAGGTCCGGAAAGGGTTCCAGAATGACGAAATCTTGAACTGAATGAGTGAAGTCACAAAATCGGTTCTTGTTTTAGAACACAACTTTAACTCCGAGTCAAGTAAGAAAATTTAAAAAGAAGAAAAATTTTTCTTCTGGAAGGAAGAAAAATTTTAGTAAATTGGTTGGTTTAGTAAATCTTTCTACATGAACTCTATTAAAAAAGTGTGAAAAGATCGGAGAGAAACGTTATCGTAAGTAGTGTAACACCCGTAAATTGTTTCTCAATAAGAGACAAATACGGACTAAAGCTAATAAAAAGATAAAAGATACAGACAGAAGTAAGTGGAAACGGTCACTTGGAGAAAGGGGTTTCGTGATATTAAAGTGATGAGTCCGAATAGTAGTGAACGAGGACCGGAAGGAAGGCGGGAGCTCCATTAGACCTTTATTATATCACAAGACAAATTGAAAGAGAGGATGATAGGACCGTACTGTAAGAGACTATGAACCACTGTGTTGTCTTCCCAACGGGTAGTACGTGAGACACTACAACCTAGACCTATTTAAAGTAATGAACCACAATAGACCGGGTTGTCCTGTTATTTGTGTACACTTATTCTTCCAATTTAGACTTTTTCTATCGTGTATGGTCTTAGAGAATTTTTGTTTCACTGCAAGTCGAACCTCCATATTCTTAGTGCCTCCTCCTTGGTTACAATTTTAAAAGATTCACGTACACATACCAGACTCAGTGAAAAAAGATTTAAACATTCTTAAGGGTATACAGGAGTTGAAGAAAAAATTTTTGTATAAATAAATAAATAAATGATAAACCGACCGACCTGGAATCAACACCGTCCACCCTAAAGCATCAACGTCGGACACTCTAGGTCCAAGGGTTAGTCCTTAACCTGGACTCGACGGACGTGACCCTCACGTTTTATAATTGGTGACTTGGTGGTCCCTTTAACGGAGTTGTTCTTCTAGAGTCACGGGACATGGACCGACTCAATCGAAAAAGGAAAAGAAAGGAAAGTGGAGGATCTCGACCTACAAGGATGACTAAACAGATAATTGACTACATTGTTCCTAAAATTAATTCCACTACGTCAACCTAACAGGTGCGTTCCGTATCTGCGGGGAACATCTAGTCACCGATAAACGTATGTATGTCGACACCGAATCGACCATTTCTTAGGCGGACGTCACGTCCTCTGGACCCAAGTTAGGGACCCAACCCTTCTAGGGCACCTCTTCCCTTACCGTTAGGTGAGGTCATAAGAACGGACCTCTTAGGGTCCCTGTCTCTTCGGACCCTTCGATATCATGTACCCAGTGTTTCTCAGTCTGTACTGACTCGGTGAAAGTGAAAGTCACTGAAAGTGAAAAGGGAGATTTCGGGTTCTCCCAGAGGACGGACCGGGTATGGGACGATTGGATGGATGTGTGAGTTCGGGTGGGAGTGGACAGTGGTAGGAATAAGAAGGAACCAAGGCTGGGTCCGGTCCTCGTAGATCAGAGGACTTTCGTATGGACCATCTTCCTCCCCTCTCCCTCCTTCTCTCCTGTACTACTTCCTCTCTGTCTCCCTTCGGGGGCGGAAAGGACAAGAGGTAGAGGGTCCCGACGCGGCTTATCGTCGGTCTCCTTCTCTCCTCGTCCTCCTTCCGTTTACCCCTACTCTCTACGTGGGGGTCTCCTTTAAGGGAACAAGGGGTTAGAGACGTCGGGTTAGTCGGACGGGGAGTGAATGTGGAGACCTCGGAGCGAGTCCGGGTTGAGGGGTGGTCACAAACGGGCGGTCAACGGACGGGGGAGACGGTCCCCTCCATCGGAGGTCGAGAGTTACGGTTAGAAGGTCGTGTAAGACGTTTACTGGAAAACCTTGTTTCACGAAACATTTATCCATGATGAATATAAGGTGGACCTCTTCCGTTACCGTGGGGTGAGGTCATCAGAACGGACCTTTTAGGGTACCTGCCTCCTCGGACTATCCGACGTCAGGTCCCCCAACGTGTCTCAACCTGTGCTGACTCGTTGAAGTGAAAGTGAAAAGTGAAAGTACGTAACCTCTTCCTTTACCGTTGGGTGAGGTCACAAGAACGGACCTCTTAGGGTCCCTGCCCCCTCGGACCACCCGACGGCAGATACCCCAGCGTGTCTCAGCCTGTGCTGACTTCGCTGAATCGTCGTATAAGGTGGAACTGAAAAGGATACGTATAAAAATATGAAGGTAAGTACATATACATGTCGATAAACTCAGGTATTCACAGACATGAACGTAAAATTCTGTCCGAGGTGGTAAAATTGGTATAAGGACAAAAATTTTTGGTTGAGAGTCCTGAAGGGAGGACCAAGTCACCAATTCACAGGTTTAAAGGTTTCGTCCCGAACGACCAACCTAGGGAGGAGACCCTTGATTCTAGGGGATACGTCGTCCAGGTTTTTTAATAAAATTAAAAAATTTTTTGGTTGAGAGAAACGGTAGGTATAAAAATATTATTGTAAAACCTATTAAAATGATAAATCATTATCAAGAATGATAAATGATGATTTGTTTATCATTCTTGATAATGATTTATCAAGTTAATGTTTACAAGTTTAATGGTATGTATATATGTATTTTGTGTCACTAGAAGTACATACTGTAAATGTATATTATTAAATACAGATAATGTGTGTCATATATATAAAATATATATTATAATTTGTAGTAGGTTTTTTCCACGATTTTACATTTAATACCCTCATCTTAATGCCTCATAAAAATTCAGACAAGATGAAAGATACCAAAGGTTTCAAGAATAATTATGTGTGTGATGAAAATATTAACCTTTTTATTTGTATTTATAAAATTATATACTTACGGACGACTACTACTTTAGGACCGACTTTGTTTATCTTGTTCCCATAAAACTCTTGTTTTAAAAGGTTTAAACTAAAGGTTTTGGTCTCAATAGATAATTATAATGTTACAAAAATTTATACTGTCTTTAAATCTTTGACAGTCTCATCATCTTTGGATATTATCTCTGATTTTTTTTTCTAGAGAAAGGTCCGTAATGGACATTCATCCTTTTTTTAGACCGATTAAGAATCTTTTTATTTGGGAATAGATCTATCTAGAGAGCTCACTGTCCTTCACAACGAACCACTTCAGAATGGAAGAACCACTTAAAGGACTAAATTTCTGTGTACATATAAAAATACTAAAGACTTCGTATACACTAAGATTGAGTTTTACTGCTCCCGAGGGTAGGATGGACCAATTTGGATATACTTCGTCTCGACACGAGTGTCGTCTATCACTTTTACTCTCACCCGTCCTTACTTAATCCTCTCGACCAGGATCAGGTTGGTACCCTGGTTCCTCGGACAGGGACTTCCGAACAGTAGACGGGTAGGTCTCAGGGTCGTAGGAGTGGACTTTGGACTCAGGTGGATTACCCTGTGGAGTCGCGTGACGGCACTCCGGGACAACACACCTTGGTAGACTTTGCGACCGGAGACTACACCGACGTCGAAGAGACAGGGAGAGGGACTCTCCACGTGGTAAGAACCCCTCTTCCGTCTCCGGGGCCCTCGTCTGTTAGGAGAGTTCCTCGAAGTGCTTTTACAAAGTTTCGTGTCTTTGTTCTTCTCGGTGTCTCCCATTGATAGGACTCTATCCTCCGCGAAACTACCTACGGTTTCCTCTCTGACCTCTTTCCCTTTGAGGAACTTCCTTGTAAATGACCAGAGAAAAGGGTTTCAGTACCCGTCAACTTCCTTTTTGCACTGTCTGAAAGTGTTTCGTCAGGGATGCTTCTGGTCACTGCACGATCCCGTCCGGAAACCAAACCCCTGTCGATCCTGTCTCGCCACCGGCCACTCGGGGGGACCACTTCCAGAATGTCTCCTGACGGGTCGACGAGGCAGTACAGGTTGAGAAACACTGGGGTACCTGACATCGGGTAGACAGGTACATTAAAAGGTCCGTACTTATGATTCAAGTCAAGTCAGCGAGTTAGCACAGACTGAGAAACGTTGGGACACTTGGCGTCGTGCGGTCCGAAGGGACAGGTAGTGGTTGAGGGCCTCAAGTGGGTTTGAGTACAGTCACCCAACAATAAAGGAGGAGGTCCCTAGAAGGGTTGGGTCCCTAGTTTGGGTGTAGAGGACCTAACCGTCCGGCTAAAGAAATGATGACTCGGGGGGTCCTTCGGGGAATTTCTCCGGCCGAATCCGTATTTGATAATATGTCTCTTACCTATTTGTTGTTCGGGGATGACATATCGTGTCCCTTGCTATCAGTTACAGGACCCTATTTGGTATTACCTTTTCTTGTACTTTTTCTTACACATATGTATATATACACACACACATATTGACTTAGTGAAACGACATGTCGTCTTTAATTGTAACATTCAATTGATATGAAGTTATTTTACTTGAATTTTTATGTTTCCGGATGGGTCTAGCAGGTCGGGTCGAGGACAAAGGGGAGTCACTAAGTCTCCCTGGCACCTTGCACTATTCTCTGACGTCAAGTCCACGCCCACTTCGAGGTATCGACGACACGGACCAAGCGGTCTACTAGATGATTTTATGACACTATCCTTTCGTCGACCACCCCTTAGGTCCTGCATGCCCCACACATAAAAAGGTCCACGTCCTACCCTAAACTCGTCTCTCTTTACACTTTGGAAAGGTATGTCGTGTGTATCCCGGTCAGTAACGTCCCTGTAGCGACTCGTTTCGTAATTTTCCAACGACAAAACAGATGTCTCGTTCTGCTTAGGGGGTTGTTGTCTCTGGGATATCTCCCTAGGACACGTTTAATCCCCGTTCGTGTAGTTGTTAATAGAAAGTTTCCTTTGCATTTCACGAGTATCTGGTTTAACGGAGGGAGTACAAAGGACTTATAGATTGGGTCTACCGATTAACCACTCGGGAAGGTGTCACGGACAGAGAGACGGGAAAACTGAAGGGAAGACAAATAAATTTCTGCAGAACTTATTAGAAGGATTCCTCCCCAAAAGAGACAGTCTTAGTTGTTCTAGTTCATTGTTAGAGTGTCCGATTCCTATCTTACTGACCCAGTTTGTCTATTGTTTTGAAGTCGTTCCTTTGGGTTTTACCGAAACCATCTGTTACTAAGACTTAAGTAAGATTTACTTGAGAATACCTAAAAAGAGTTACGGACACTGTTTCGTCAGACCCTAAAAAGAAGAACAGATCAATTTACTTTTTATTAATTACGAGTGTGTTTACGAATGAATAATTATACTGTTTAAAATATCTTTTGTCTACCGATGAAACTCGGACCGGGTGTTATAAAGACTTAGAAAGTACCCTAAGATTTTAAAGTTCCTTTCTCTTGAATATTTTAAAAGTCTTTACCCACAGGTGACCAAGATTTCCACCACTATCCCAGACAAAATCTGTCAAAGAACGAAATAGGAACAGAGTCGGAACAAGAGTATCTCTATTTTCCGTCTATGTATGTCAGAAACGAACCGTAGTACTTTACTACGGTGCGATACTTCATTTTCCAGAGACCGTTCCGTTTTTTATTCCTTTTCCATGTAAAGGTATCTTTCGGTTGGTCATAAAAAAAGGACACTTCTTTGACCAGGAAACCCGATCCTACGGGTTTATGCAAAAACCTCAACTTTACTAATTACGAGTCAAGTAGACATAAAATTAATTACCCCCTCCCCCGCACGTCTCTCTCTTCCTTTAAGGATTTGTTACAGGTTTCTCAAAGGGAGAAAACAGTACTAGCACATCGTAGACTCTGCTTATAATCTCCCTACTTTTTAGTTTACCTACTATCTCTTATAGGAACTCCCACTCTGATTCTTCTAGAGTAAAATGGATACAGACATTTCGAAGGTAAAGACGGGTGACCCGATACACAGAATTTCAGGTCACACGGAGACTCGGACTCAGTGACCCGGTGAACCCACTGTCTCCACTGACCCAGGTTGTTCCTGGGTCCTTCCCTTGTCGCCTGTCTCGAGTCTCGTCCTACTCGGACGACGGGATCCTCGGGTTAGTGACGTCAGTTCTTTACGAGACTCGTGGCCCTTCCCAGGGTTGGGGTCCACCGGAACTTTGACATAAACCAACCGGTTTTTGAATTAAACCCAAAAAGACATTGTAGAATACCTGTGATCCGTGTTCCTCGTCTACAGTGAAAATTACTAAAATCACGAAAAGATCTGTATTTCTCCAGATATATCAGTTTCGACATCAAAAAGGTCATCAGTACATACCTACACTCTCAACCTGGTATTTCTTCCGACTCGTGGCTTCTTGACTACGAAAACTTGACGTCACAACCACTTCTGAGAACTCTCAGGGAACCTGACGTTCCTCTAGTTTGGTCAGTTGGGATTTCCTTTAGTCAGGACTTATAAGTAACCTTCCTGACTACAACTTCGACTTTCAAACCGGTGGACTACACTTCTTGGTTGAGTAAACTTTTCCCTTCCTAACTTCCACCCTCCTCCTCACCTACTGTCTCCTACTCTACCAACCTACCGTAGTGACTACGTTACCTGTACTCAAACTCATCCGAGACCCTCAACCACTACCTGTCCCTTCGGACCACAAGACGTCAGGTATCCCAGTGTTTCTCAACCTGTGTTGACTCGTTGACTTGTTGTTGTTATTTGTGTATCCTCTATGTTCTTAGTCCGAGTATTTTAGGAGAGGACGAGACATTACTACATAGACCCTTTTCTTAGATTTTTTTCTCACCTATATACATGTTGACTAAGTGAAACGACATGTCGTCTTTCATTGTGTTATAACATTCAGTTGATATGAGGTTATTTCAAAAAAAATTCTTTAAGTGGGGGTGTTTTTTTTAGATTTCCGGACAAGACGATCGAAAAGGGTCTCGTGTCTCCCGGAGTAAGAACTAGAGGTGGGACTCGAGGAAAGTCCCCCATAACTTCCAGTTGTCGATGTCGCCAAACACTGAATCAGGAACATCTCCGTCTACCGTTCACGGTCCAAAATCGACCGTCGACCGACTTCAGTGTCGGTAATACTTACTCTGTGTTATAATTAATAGTCGACGACCTCGTCGTATTAAGTACTGTCGTTAGGGAGGTCGGACGTAAACCACAGATAATAAAGATCGAGTCGTGGACTTAACTCAACGAAAGGTTAAACTTAAGTTTTAAAAGTAAAGGATCAGTGACATTTGTGAAATCTCTTCGACTGTAAAAGTCTCGTTTACTTAAATACAAGTTCAGGAATCGTTTTGTCACGAAAATATGAGATCAACTGAGGACCATCGGTCTGTAAAATCTCATATAAAACAATACAGATAGAACTTCAACTTTAGAAAAAGAAAGCATAAAAGACTATAGAAAACAATTAACTGTTCTTTTAAACAAGTTACACTATGTACGTACTAAAAAAAATAATAACTTCATATTCAAGGTCTAGAAGTAACGTAGATTTCTTAAAAATATTCTTTTGTTACTGAATACCGTGAACACAATCAAAATCCACATCTCGTTTCACTAAGTCAACGGGATAATAAAGTCTAAGAAAAGGTAATACAATGAATTCTACAACTTGTATCAAGTGACACGATGTGTCATTTAGGAACAACAAATAGATAATATACATGTCATCACGTATACACAATTAGGGTGTTAGGATTAAATAGGGAAAGGTGGAACCATTTGTAGTCGAAAGGAGACAGACACTTAGACAAAACATTTATTTGAGTAAACATAAAACAAAATCTAAGGTGTATTTTCACTATATAATAAACAGAAAGAGACAGACTGAATGGAGTGAATCATACTATTAAGGATCCAGGTAGGTACAACGCCGTTTATCGTTTTAAAGTAAGAAAAAGGACCGACTCTTCATGAGGTAACATATATGTATGTATACATATATGTATGTATATGTATGTATGTATATATGTGTGTATGCATATGTTACACACAAAATATACATAAATGTATATATACGTATATATGAATACAAACGTATATAAATGTATAAATATAGATGTACGATATATTTATAATGTATAATATACTTACACACAAATGCAAATATGTACCATATATGTACATGGTGTAGAAGAAATGGCTAAGTGGACAACGACCTGTGGATCCAATGAAGGAAGTAGAAAAGACCTATACATGGGTCCTCACTCTAACGACTTAGTATATCATTGAGATAAAAATCGAAGAATTCCTTGGGGGTATGACAAAAGGTATCGTCGACATGGTTAAAATATACGGATGGTTATCGCATCCTCCCAAGGGAAAAGAAGTGTAGTAGAGGTCGTAAATAATAAACATCTGTAAACCCACCACCGGTAAGACCAGGTACACTGTACTATGGAGTGACATCAAAACTAAACGTAATGAGATTATTAATGGTTACAATTTGTAAAAAAGTACAGTCCACACTAAAAAAAATCCACGTTCGTTTAAGAAAGATTTTATAGAACAGAAAGAGGAACAAAGGATACATTACCGGAAGTAAATCCTTATCCTATTTGAGTCGACTTACTTCTTTTATTATCTCTGGGTTCAAAGTAAACAACAACAGTAGTAGTAGTAACAATAAAAAGTCTCAATAGAGTTCGAAACGGTGGACTCTTGCAATTCAGGTCATGAATGTCTTTCTTATTGATAAGGTAGATCGATTACGAGTTGTCTACTAATATCATACCAATGTTTCGGTCTATTTGTACTTCGTTGGTACCTCCCTGGTAAACGGGAGCGAGAGTCCTCTGGTCAGTTCTTGGTTGTATCCTAATTTTATTTATTTAAATATAATTTTTTTTATTTTTCTTTGATCGTTACTTTTTTTTTTTTCTTGGTTCGGTCCTTGGTCTTCAGTCGGTGTAATGGCTGAACCTACCAACTACGAGTCTCAGGTCACCTTTGTAGTTGTCGGGGTGACCCTTAAGGTAAGGGATATTGGTGAGACAAAGGACTGAAAATGTACCCCTGAGACCAACCGTAAGGTAAAACAAAGTTAACCGGATAAAAAAAACAGTCAAAAGGGAGACGTAAGTACATGGAAAGTGTTAGGTGGTGAGACGAACCGAGGGTGGGATGGTGGTAACTATTTATGCCTTTATTTTGTTGGTGAGGTGACATCAGTTCGGTAGTGGAGTAAGTCGAGAGTCTTTATGTCTTTACTCATCCTAGATAATAATATCGTAGAGGGTAAATTACAAGAAGGACGTCTTAAAAGCAATCCTAACATTGGAACAAGATGGTAGTGTAAAGAAAAAAGAAAACTTGACTACAAGATATAAGATCTTTAGAACGTCTTTCTTATATATAAGGGATGTAGGTTATGTGTAACACGTTTTGTGTGTCTCTTTCCCGTGTCGTCTCTTACGTGTCTGTGGGAAAATCCTTCGTCTTTATTTAAATGAAAGACAAGAGTTGAGTGTAACACGGGTAAACAGAAAAAAGTATCTGGTTCTGGTGTTCTTAGAAGTTTTCTTCTTTACGGTTCTCCCGATCTTAGAGTCGTCTACAACCGTAATTATTACCTCGTTTACTCTTGACTACTGTCTCTGTAGTTCAGACTTTTGTTGTGTTTCTTATATCTATGACACTCTATCGAGGGGGTAGGGATTGAGACGGATAACGGTTTATAAAAGTAAAGAAGGTGCAATAGGTACCATTTCATGTCTTGTGTCTTGGTGTGTAGTGTAGGTTTTTACGAGACGATCACTGGAACAAACAAAGTGAGGAAAAGTAACATCTACAGAAATCTATTATTTGACTACCAATAATTTTAGTGTCTTATAAATGATACTCGAATAAAATGAATAAATGATACTCGAACATAGTGGTGGAACTTAGTTTTTTCCTAAATTCTACAAATATTTCACTTTTCCTTTTTCCCATTTGTTTCCGTTCTTGAAATGGATCTTAGTCTTGACTTCATCTAGAAATCCTTATTTGCGGTGAAACTCAAAAACTTAATAAACGGTAATCGTAACTGTGGGGTGGGGATATGTTAAATAGAAGGGTGTTTTTAGAGTTGGAGGGGGGATGAGGTGTGAGATGGGGTATTTCTGTGTGTCCTGTCCACAAGGTTTGGACACACGAGAGGGGGTGTCTGTGTCTTTTATTAGGAATAATTTTAACAATCCTAGGGATTGTTATGGGTGGCAATCCCTTGGACACACCAGTACGTCACGATAAGAGTTCCAAGAGATGAACGGTAGAGACTTAATAACGGTCTTAATACCGGTCCTCAATTCCTTTCCGTTTATTAATAAAATCCTAAGTTTATTTTTAGTCTTCCTTAACCTTAAGAGTTTTACTTTGTGTCAACTTTGTGATTTATTATTTCACAGTTCACTAGGTTTTATTTTCCTAGGTATTCAGACACACACGTACGTTCGTGTGCATATATATCGTATACTTCAGACATATTTACATATTAAATAAGGGTTTTCTTTATTAGTCGTACTTTTAGGTTTCGTTAGTATACAGTTTTTGACGACGACTCAGTAAAGTCAGTACAGGTTAAGACACACTGGGGTATGTGCCGTCGGGTGGTCCGAGGGGACAGGGACCCTAAGAGGTCCGTTCTTGTGACCTCACCCAACGGTAAAGGAAGAGGTTACGTGCTTTCACTTTTCACTTTCACTTCAGCGAGTCAACACAGGCTGAGAAGCGCTGGGGTACCTGGCGTCGGATGGTCCGAGGAGACAGGTACCCTAAAAGGTCCGTTCTCATGACCTCACCCCACGGTAGTGGAAGAGGTATATTTACATATTAAATAAGGGTTTTCTTTGTTAGTCGTACTTTTAGGTTTCGTTAGTACAGTTTTTTGACTTTCATACTGTTGATCGTTCCGGACTACCAATGATTCGGAATAAAACACAGTCTATGACAAAATTTACAATAGGTATCTCACAGAATAAAGTATAGGAATAAAATGTCTATTCCTTTGATTTCGAACCACTCCAATTCAGTGAACGGGTCCCGAGTGTGTCTTACCGTTTTACATAGGTTGGTCGAGACGAAGGGTTCGTTCTCGACTGGTAATGACACACGACGGAGGGTCACCGGTCTCGACCATTAATGGTTCGGACTTAAAATTTTCAGCGGAATTTCGAGTTGTAAGTCTTTTGCTTCTAATACCATAAGCCAGGGTAGTGAAGTACCGTTTATCTACCCCTTTGTCACCTTTGTCACCGACTGAAATAAAAAGACTCGAGGTTTTAGTGACGTCTACCACTGACTTCGGTCCTTTAATTTTCTGTGAATGAGGAACCTTCCTTTCAATACTGGTTGGATCTATCGTATAATTTTTGGTCTCTGTAATGAAACGGTTGGTTTCAGGTAGATCAGTTCCGATACCAAAAAGACCACCAGTACATACCCACACTCTCAACCTGATATTTCTTTCGACTCGCGTCTTCTTGACTACGAAAACTTGACACCACAACCTCTTCTGAGAACGCTCAGGGAATCTGACGTTCCTCTAGGTTGGTCAGGTAGGAGTAGGATGTCCTTTAGTCTGGACCAACAAGAAACCTTCCTGACTACAACTTCGACTTTGAGGTTATGAAACCGGTGGACTACGCTTCTCGACTGAGTAACCTTTTGTGGGACTACGACCCTTTCTAACTCCCGTCCTCTTCTCCCCTGCTGTCTCCTACTCTACCAACCTACCGTAGTGGCTGTGTTACCTGTACCCAAACCCACCTGAGGCCCTCAACCACTACCTGTCCCTCCGGACCGCACGACGCCAGGTACCCCAGCGTTTCTCAGTCTGTACTGACTGTCTTGACTTGACTAAAAGGAATCACTTATGTCAAAACTTTTTTCAATGAATGTCAATCCCCCAAGCGCATAAATTTCCTTCTTTTGGTACGGTTTACATGTGTATGTACACACGTTACGACCTAGACACGATATCCACACGTAACACAAACGATATATGGAATGACCGTCTATATCAACAGTAGCTTCTTTATTTTATGTCACGAGGTAAACTTTAATTAAAATCAAATCTTAAGATAAGTAAAACGTACTGAGGAATTTAGGAAGACTACTGCATAGACTCTCCACCTCCTCGTTTTTTTTTAATAAAGGACCTTACTTTAGAAAGTCTAATTTTCACAAACAGAGGACCCTATTAGGATTACAGATTTAACCTTTTAGAAAGTATACTTACAGACATGACGAAAGAAGAATCCTTCTAGGGTTCTCAGTCGGTTTTGATACCCTTCTCTGACTTTTCTTATCCAGTGTAGGTTTCAGGAAAGTTTTATGTTACTATATTATTCTATTACGGGGATTTTGGACGTACCTCAAGTAGTTACTTCTTTTTTACCCTCGCACTAAGGTAAGGTGTGTCGTCTTTACGAGGGTCCTAGTCTTAGGTGGTGTCTTTGAAATCATAGACTAATATTTACTCTTCTTCTCATGTTTCCTAGTCCCTTCACGATCTCGGTTCGGACCTTCACCACGTATACGGGGTGGGTATAAGGTACCGGCGTTGCTTAAAGTCTCCTCCAACTCTCTACACAAAGGTGACACACGAGTCCTCTCTTTCCTTTATCCCAAAGTATTTGTATTGTCGTGAAAGGGTCAGTGTGTGTGTGTGTGTGTGTGTGTGTGTTTCCGTTCGATCTTCTAAATCGTTACGTGTCATCTATTTTCTGAGTACAGGTATGATATGTTTCTCATGTACATTCAGTTATTTTTCTACCCCTTTGCATGATTCTTTTTGTCAGTTTTTCACATTTCATTAAGTTTCGTTTAGTTCACATGTTTACTGAGTTAACCGACCATCACATAGACCCCCGAAGGGTCCACCGTGATCGTCATTTCTTGGTCGGACGGTTACCGTCCTCTGTATTCTCTGACCCCAAGTTAGGGACCCAGTCCTTCTAGGGGACCTCCTCCCGTGCCGTTGGATGAGGTCATAAGAACGGACCTCTTAAGGTACCTGTCTCTTCGGACCGTCTGATGTCAGGTACCGTAGTGTTTCTCGACCTGTGTTGACTTGTGTGTGTGTGTTACTAAACTCCGTTGACCGGACGTTAATGGACTTAATTCTATATCGGTGTCCCGACGTCCGGCAGTGTTCCCGGGACAGGAGTTTGTCCTTGTCGGTTTCAAGAGTAAAACCCCGTTTCCTCCCCCTCATTGACCTTGTGCAGTATGAACTTTATAAAGATGGGATGAATGTCCCATGATAAAAAATTTAACTACACTTTAAGTCTTTTGTATTTTGATTGACCGAATGTAAGTATTACAACACATTGGTGGTTGAAATAGATTAAGGTTTTGTAAAAGTAGTGGTGTTTAACAAATCCCGTCTTGACTGTACTATGAGTAAGTAAATTATTTGTAAATAGTTCATAGACAGTACACAATCAAACGAGTATAATAAAAAGTCTCGTTCTAATAAAATGTAAATTTGTATTCGTTTTGAATGGATTTCCTCCAATTGACCTGGACCTTTAAACCTCCAGTAATTGATAAAATCGTTAAAAGAGTTACTGATACCCAATTCATCCAAAAAATCAAGAAGAAGTTAAAATTGATAAGAGATTCTTTTAGTAAAAAAATTATAAAACTTCATATAAAAGTAGTTAAATAAGGTTTCTGAGAGAACCGAGGAGGTCTTAGTCAGTGTTGTACCACAATCTTTTTATTATTTGTACACAAAAGACTCGACTAAATCTTAAATTACTCTACTGTAGAGTTGGACTATCCCCCGTACCGATTGAAGATTCGAATGATTTTATCATATATAGATAACATATAAAGGTATATTAATTAGAAGAGGTTTCTACAAAATATAGGAAGAACCAGAACATTGAGAATGCAACACGAAAGACCAAAATAACGAAGGGAACTCAAAAAAATGAACAGAAGAGAATGATATACCTGGTGTAAATAAGAGGTGCAACCGGGGAGTGAACTTTCACTAAGTTAAACCAAATGAAAAATCATAACCAAGATAAAGGACAAACTGTTGGTTTTAATATAACGAGATAAAAAGTCACCGTACGGCAGACTGTACCGTCCGTGAACCATTTACAAATAAGTTGTTTCCTTATTCATAATCCTGTTGACGGAACTTACCCGAAGGGGGTCACCGAGTCACCATTTCTTAGGTGGACGTTACGTCCCAAGTTCGGGACCCAACCTTTCTAGGGGACCTCTTCCTTTACCGTTGGGTGAGGTCACAAGAACGGACCTTTTAGGGTACCTGCCTCCTCGGGTCGTCCGATGTCCGGTGCCCCCAGTGTTACTTACTGTGCTGACTCGAACGTGCGGAACTTACGTAGATCATGTCTCGGCACTGATATAGGGTGGTATGACGTGATAGTAAAAATATTATGATAGAAAGGAAGGAAGTTAATAAGGAGGTGTGATGTTCAAAAACAACAAAAGGATTCTCTAAACTAGGACTGGTCTAGAATTTTTAGTGGTTACCGGGAGATTACGGTTTGAGAAGTCTCTTGAAACGGACGAAAAGATCGAAGTGGAGGTCCAAATATCACAGGTGTACGGACCTGAGACCTGTCTTGGAGTATCAGTCTGAAGACATGGAAAGGGTAGGTACGGGACATATGAAGAACAGTTTAGAGTGTGGGTTTGGGGAGTCTCCAATGAAGGAGAGACTGAAGACGAGGGGTGTGGTTCTTAATGAGGGAATAACAAAGGTGTCATAAAATTTGTAATAAAAGTTTTTAAGTCGTGTAATTAATATGAAGTTAACAAGTGGAGGTCAGGTCTGATTCTTGAGGAATCTCGTTTCTCGTTAATAAGTAGAAAACATGGTTTTTGACAATATTGCGATCCATGAATTATCATGGTTCCTAGTTATGAAATCCTGAAATGATCCATGAACTCTTCCGAATTCACGTTAAAGATTGTGATCTGTTAAAGACAACGTTACTCAATTTAGATGGAGAGATGTGATTTAACCTCAGGGTTAGTGTCGGTAAAGGGGGATCGTTTACATAAATCATTATTTTAGAGAGGATCTCTTTGCAGGGTATGAGAATTAAAACGTAAAGTAAAGGTAATAGTGTCCGTGGGGGGTTAGTGTAAAGTGGATGAATTGTGACACCGACCTTTATTCAAATGAGTGTTTTATCCCCAGCCCTGTCATCTTTTCCGGTCCGACACCTTAGTGTTTTAGTTCAAGAATTGCGACCAAGGATGTGAGTCGTGTTCAATTATGAAGTCGAAATTCTGAGTTCAGGGTTAAAAAATTTACATTTATGTAATAGATGAAACGATTAAAGAAAAGCGACGTGTAATTATTTTGTGGATCGTGTTATACCTGTACTTTTAAGAAAAATTGATGTTGACATAGTACGTCGTCCGTACTTAGAGGGACCCCGATAAAGTACTCTCTCTGCATTACCCTATTACACGGATAGGGAACGGTGAACGTGTTCTTATCATAGG
Source organism: Capra ibex (assembly GCA_006410555.1). Taxonomy (NCBI): domain Eukaryota; kingdom Metazoa; phylum Chordata; class Mammalia; order Artiodactyla; family Bovidae; genus Capra; species Capra ibex. The sequence continues at coordinate 33,954,109 of SJYO01052474.1, forward strand.
TATTAGGTTTATGACCAGTACACCCCCGATAAATATTCATTTTAGACTTAATAAAATATATAAAAAGTTAGGTAAGTTTATTTGTAAAATGGAAGGTGTAGAATCCACACGTCATCATACTGATAACAGATAGAAAAATGTTACCATAAAGTCTAAGTACCCTGAGAACACTAGTCTGAAGTGAAACAAAGGAAGATACAATTGCATGTATTGGTGGTCCGACGTGGATAGTCTATCGTTAGTCATAAAAAAACAACAATTATTACCGGTATTAAAACCTTAGATTTTAATAGACATTTGTTAATTAAGGGTCCGAGTTGGGCATGGTTTACGATTTAGTTATATTACTTTTCGTTCGAAGTCTCCAACGAGCTATAAATTACGCTCTACGTTACATCGATGTCAGTTCTCTACGCTATGGTAACCCCTCTACCTCGGGATGACTTAGTTTGTTTAGTTTCATAACACTATGTCGACGTTCGGAATGTCTCTACATAAAGACAAGATTAATATTGCATCGGTCAAACTATTTATGCCAACAGAGAATACGAAAAAGATAAAATAAATGAAATATCTACTCTGTGTGGTAGTTGACTAAATTATTCTCAAGATTCATAATTAAAATGGTATCTAAAAAAAAAAGGTTAATTCTACCCCTCTGTGTCCGAAACCATATTTATTGAATAAAGGTACTGTTATTTCCTATAGTAATCACAAGCAACAGTCAACACGTCAGGAAACCATTCCCCCTTCGATCCCGGAGAAACGAGAGTCATTCACGAGACCCGACTACCTATTTATGTGATTTGAATTGTGGGACCAACAACCGTCGGGACTGTTTTGGTGATAACCGTCAGTAACATTACCGAAAGTCCAACAGAGGACAGGGTTTTTAACAATTACTCGCCGACAATTAAAACCTTGATCGGTGATCAAAGTTCCGTGCGAGTCTTCCGACCAGACCCTGGTGTAATTAAGCGAATTAGTCGTAGCGTCGAGCGAGAGAGAGGGGTCCAGGAGGATTCCATAGATCTTATCTGACTTTTAGGAACTGTCGTCTAAGCGTTCGTTTGTTGAGGAACAGGAAGTATTTACGGAGGTCGACACCGTCTTGGACGAGAAAGGAGAGGACGAGACGAACAAGGCACTCGTGAAAAAGAAACTTCTATTTCACCGTCGGAGGTATCGACTCCCGTCTATGCATCCACTAATTTCATCATTACAGGTTCAACTGAGAAAACGTGTGCAGGTGGAACTAAAGACATCCTTTGCGCTGTGAACGATCCTACAAAAGAGCTAGATGGGCCCAGTGGACGTTTTCAAGTCCCGGGAGTAGTAGACTAAGTGAGAGTGACCCGACCTCGAGAAGTGCCACTAGATTGTCTCTTAAGTGACGATGATACAGGGGGGAGTGACTATACGGGTAAAGAAAGTCGAAGAGACGGTACCCCGACCTCTGCGATAACATTTTACGTTTCTACTACACTCCCAACGATATGACGTGCCCGACGACCACTGACCGGACCTCCTTCAGAAGTCGGACGAGTTATTACGAAAACAGTGGTATGACCGGGGACGGGTCGGTTTATAATACGTCTCGAAGTCGGAACGCCGGTTACCGAAAGTGGGTTCATACTGGTGGTAAACGTTGTTGTAGGTGGTGTTCCCAGACGAAAAGAGGTTTCCACAGACACATTGGCTTCTGTACCTCTTGTGACTGGTGAAGGAGGTCCAAAAGACGACTAAGGTGCTACCGAGACTCCACACAGTCCAATCACGAGACGTTTACCCTGAGGAATTATCGATGAAAAGGTCGAAGATGAAAGACATTCTTAAAATTAAGGCGGAAGTTGAACGACGTGTCGAACCGGGGTGGAAGCTGCGGGGGAAAAGAACTAGACCTTTCACTGAGACGAGAGAACTAGTCAAGGAACCGATACCGCTACGCAAGTGTCTCGTACCTCAAACGTCTGTACGACTGTCGTAATAAGGAAAGGATACTTTTGTTTTGTTTGGTTGGCGTTCGTCAAAAAGTGAGTCCTGACATTCTAAAGTTAGCCTGTCGATTCTAATACCTCCGGGGCTCTGATACTTGGACCCTAAGACCCACAGACCTCACTGAAGGAGAAGACTCTCGATTCCTTTCCTACTGTCCACATGAAGGCTTGAAGAATGGATGCGACCAAAAGTTCTGAGAAATGTGAAAGTAAAAAAGTCGGACTTTCAGAACCCTAGGTGTTATATTGGGTCCAATCCTATTTTACGTCGCCCGACCGTTGGACGATGTATTCTTTAAAGGAATATTCGTCGGAATGATAAACCGACAGTTCTATAAAATCTTCCGAGCCTTACAGTGCTATTTTACCAATTTCATAGGTGTCTCTGATCGACCAATTTTTTTAACAGGTTTTTTTTTTTTTAATAGGTTTTGTTCTCTGAAAGGATTTAACTCGTGAGATTCGAAAAGAATGAACTCAGAGGAAGTTGGAGGATGGAGCATTAAGGGTCCCCGTATACCATGTGCGCGGACCGTTAGTTCTGACGGACAAGGACGGACACTGCAGTTGGGTCGGATAAAGATTTCTGGCTTCCTCGGGTGGCTGAACGGACTTCGAGGGTAAGGTTTTCTTTTTGGACTTCTATTTGAGGTGCCTCGTCGGGCGTCGCCGGGCTCGCCCGCCCGGACTCCAGTGACCCGGGAAGGTTCGCCCGTAAGCCGGGAAAACCCAGGTGGACGTGGCGACCGGGGCGACCCACCCGACACCGAGGTTTTAGGGGGCGCTGGTCGCGGCCCAGACGCCGCGCCCGCCTCCCCCGAGCCGCCGGGCCGCGGGTGGTGGGAGGGGCTCCCCGGTTCGGTCAATTCAGGGGAGGTTTGGAGACTTCCCCGCGGGGCATGGGAGAGGGGAAGGGGCCAAGGAGTGGCCGTCGCGGGTCTTGACGCTCGCGTTCGTCCCCCGGTGCACGTGCGCTCCGGCCCTGGGCGGTCCTTTGGAGTGGGCCGTCGGGGGTGGGTTGAGTCCGGAGGCGTCGACGAGGCGGACGCGTTCGGGATGGCGGAGTCCCCGGATTGCGCAGTGCACCGGGGCGCGGCCCACTGCGGCTCGGGCGCTAAGGGTCCGCCGTCGCGCCGGAGCTCTCGCCCCGACTGCGATCGTACCGCCGGTACAAACAACTACCGTGGCTGAAAAGGATTGACGGCGGCGCCTCGCTTGGGTCCCTGCGCTCCGAAAAACCGAAGTCCCCTCCCCGTCCCACCTTGAAAGTCCTGGCGCGGAGAGGGTGACCTGTGGCTGACGAGCTACGGGTCCCACGGACCAACCGACTTGGGTGTGGGATCGTAAACTAGATTATCAATTCTGAAACGGACCCCGCCCTCAGCCACGGAAAACCACCTCTTTTAAAGGGCCACCGCGGGTCGAGGGGAGGAGCCCGATTCGTGTAGAGAAACGGCAGTCGAGTTTAGGGATCTCACGGTCTGCTGCCAACAACATCGTTTTCGAACCGAGTAAAATTGTCTTTTGACCGACCTCTCCGAACAGGCTCCAATGTGTCGACCATTCATGACCTCGACTCTGAAGACTGAGGTTCGGTTTCGTAAGTGGTGACGTAGTAGTGCCCGAGACGTCAGTATGTATCTAGGAGACGGAAAGATTTCTGTTACCAGTCACCGAAGGCTTCCCGACTCTTTAACTGTAATTGGGACAATGTCACAGGTCTCAGTGGGTATTTCATCTTTCACTTCAGCGAGTCAACACAGGCTGAGAAACGCTGGGGTACCTGACATCGGATGGTCCGAGAGGCAGGTAGTCTAAAAGTCCGTTCTTATGACCTCACCCAACAGTAAAGGAAGAGGTGTCCTAGAAGGGTTGGGTCCCTAGCTTGGGCCAAGAGGGCGTAACATCCGTTCTGCGAAATGGCAGACCCGGTGGTTTCTTCAGAAATTCGGAGTAAGATTTTTAATTTCTCTTAAACTTCAATTTTAAATAGGATACGGACGGACGAGGAAAGTCAATTCAACGAGTCAGCACAGGCTGAGACGTTGGGGCACTTAACGTCGTGCGGTCCGGAGGGACAGGTAGTGGTTGAGGGCCTCAAGTGAGTTTGAGTTCAGGTAGGTCAGCCACTACGGTAGGTCGGTAGAGTAGGAGACAACAGGGGAAGAGTAGGACGGGAGTTAGGGAGAGACGTAGTCAGAAAAGGTTACTCAGTCGAGAAGCTTACTCCACCGGTTTCATAACGTCAAAGTCGAAATCGTAGTCAGGAAGGTTTGTGGTGGGTCCTGACTAGAGGAAACCTTACCTGACCAACCTAGAGGAACGTCAGGTTCCCTGAGAGTTCTCAGAAGAGGTTGTGGTGTCAAGTTTTCGTAGTTAAGAAGCCGTGAGTCGAAAGAAGTGTCAGGTTGAGAGTGTAGGTATGTACCGGTGACCTTTTTGGTATCGGAACTGACATGCCTGGAAACACCCGTTTCATTACAGAGACGAAAACTTATACGATAGATCCAACCAGTATTGAAAGGAAGGTTCCGNTCAGAAGAGGTTGTGGTGTCAAGTTTTCGTAGTTAAGAAGCCGTGAGTCGAAAGAAGTGTCAGGTTGAGAGTGTAGGTATGTACCGGTGACCTTTTTGGTATCGGAACTGACATGCCTGGAAACACCCGTTTCATTACAGAGACGAAAAGTTATACGATAGATCCAACCAGTATTGAAAGGAAGGTTCCGTATTCGCAGAAAATTAAAGTACCGACGTTAGTGGTAGACGTCACTGAAACCTCGGGTTTTTTTATTCCTTGTTTGGGTCTTTCGATTTTTTTTTTTCTGACGTGTCCTCTGTACAGTTATACAAAAACCTTCTGGTTCTCGTCACTTTGAATGAGTCACGAATTGTATACCGTCCGTAACAAGACTCGCGTAAAGTGTATAATTAAATAAGTTAGGAAAATCGGAGTTTCTATATGAAATAAACTTGGTCTTTCGGAGAGACGTCTACCTTATCAATCGTATCTGTTTTGACGTAGTTCACTAAGTGTTTCGTCTTGAGGGTCTTCCAAGACCTATGGCCCCATCAACTCCGTCCTGACCTTCACCCGTGACGAATACAACATATAGGTTGTCTGTGTCTACAGGAGAGAGGTCAGGACACTTCGACCCTGACAATGGGTAGAAAGGGGTCCGTCTTCAGATCGTAAATACTACAACTTCTATCCCCTAATCTTTCCAAGGTCTGTGTAATGTTTCTTACGTTCAGTGATAGGACTTATCATTTTACGACAACCGGGGAAAAGACGGAGAGTGTTTTGTTTCCGTGAGGACAAGGTGAGGGGAGTAGTGAGAGAGGGGGTTTGGGACAAAAAGAGACCTCATTGTCTCGTGTACTTTCTGGTGTCTCTTTACTAAATATCCATAAACCGTAGGGGGTCAACCACTGAGTCTGCCATTTCTTAGGTGGACGTTTCGTCCTCTGGACCCAAACTAAGGACCCAACCCTTCTACGGGACCTCCCTACCGTTGGGTGAGGTCATAAGAGCGGACACCTTAGGGTACCTGTCTAACCACCCGATACCGGTGTTACTCAACCTGTACTGACTCGTTGATTAGTGTCGTGTCATTCGTCCAAACCCTGAGTGTTTGTCGTGAATGTTTGTAAAAACAAACCTTAGATTTCCTTTGTCTTTCGTCTTGTTTACAAAACAAAAATTTATAGAAATTTGATTGTAAGAGTCCACCGAGTCTACCATTTTTTTTTAGACGGACGTTAAGACCTCTGGACCCAAACTAGGGACCCCACCCTTCTAGGGGACCTCTTCCCTTACCGATGGATTTAGGTCATAAGAACGGCCCTCTTAAGGTACCTGTCTTCTCGGACCGTCCGATGTCAGGTCCCCCGCACTGACTTCTCACCCTGTGCTGACTTCACTGATTGTGAAAGTGAGTCTACTTAGTTCTCTTAAAAAAAGATTTCCCCTCTATTACTTCATATCCTTTCTCAAGAAGTTTAAATTTTTACGATAGGGTTTAGAATTTTAGTAGTTATCTTTTCATCTTTCACAGATGATTTTCTTTTCAGATGATTTTTCATCTTAAAATTTTTGTCCACTTTTTATGTCGTTTTTGTTTTCCTAGATCATAGGTAATTCTCTAAGTTACACCTCTGTTAAGAAAGATCAGATCTTAAGAATTTGGGTCGGTCAGTTCTTTTCCCCTTCTCATACTCTACCAACCTACCGTAGTGGTTGAGGTACCTGCTCAAACTCGTTCGAAACCCTCAACCACTACCTGTCCCTTCGGACCGTACGATGTCAGGTACCCCAACGTCTCAACCTGTGTTGACTGGTTGACTTGACTTAGTTCCTTGTCTTATCAAAGATGTACGTTGATCGAATCTAAACTCGTCTTCTCTCCCAAGAAAGAACCTTACCACACCTCCCATCCCACTCTTAACAATTCTAATGAACTATAGACTGGTTCTCCTTTTGTCTGACTTCTCCCAAAATGTTAGAATAACCCCCCCTTGACCATTCTTAATCACTCGGTGTCTTTTTTTGTTTCGTTTTTTCACTCCTTTTCGTTAGTGTCATATGAACGCACGACAGTGAAGTCAGCAAAGGTTGAGAAACGCTGGGATACCTGATATCGTACGGTCCGAGAGGTCCGTTCTTATGAATTCACCTAACGATGTGGGAGGAGGTCCCCTCGAGGGGTTGGGTCCCTACTTAGGTACAGAGGACACAGAGGACCCAACCGTCCGTCCAACAAATGGTGATCTCGGTAGACCCTTCGGGAGTGTCATATGAATGTATGGTTATTTTTTTGGAAAATTCGAGTTGTAACACTAGATTAATTTCGTGTCCCCTTAACTCCCTCCATAATTCTCAAGTTTTAAGAGTATAACGTCTTCTTTTACAAATATACCATCAATTGGAAAACCTCAGGTCTTTACTGGTATATTCGGATGACAAGACTTTATGTCCTCATGGACTATCTCATTAATTTTTCACTTTTCACTACTTACCTAGTCCCTGTTCCGGAAACTAGTCCCAATCGACAGGTTGAAATTCGAGTACGAATCCTTCGATAGTAAACCATCGGTTCATAACGACCAAGATATTCCAGGAAACCTCGTCTCAGTACCCTTCTTCATAGTTAACTTACCGGACACACTTCATTATGCTGTAATTATGTCCTGGTGACCTGACCAAAGTCCTTTAATCCTAAGATTTGGTTTCTTGAATGAGAATGTACAAGAGCCCGTCAGGTGACTTATAATCGAACACAAAGAAATGTTGTCCCTGAGCCTCGAACGGATGTAAACGTTATTCCTGACTTTCGTGCGTAAAAGTCGGTACTTGTATTGACTCGTTATCTACTTTTTAGGAGTCTAGTATGAATAATCGATTAATCGTGAACTATTTCTAGGAGTAATGAAAGAAGGACTAGGGGGAAAGGAAAACTTGAGGGAGGCTGGGGCTGTGCACTTATAACTTATACAGGTGTAAAGTGACGATTATTAACAAAATGTTTTTGAACTTAAGTGTCAAGTCACTCTTTCTCTTCTATGTTTTTTTTTTCTTGGTTTTTACCTTTTACATGTACTCCTCGTAATACTATGAATTTTATTCTAAAATTTTCGATCTTAGGTGTCCGATCTTCTGACTTCTCAAACCTTTACACATCCCTACGTACGTTAGCCAAAGATCTGGTTTTGGAAAAGTCAAAGGGTTCTTGACTCTGTTTTCCCTTGTTGAATGACAGTCACTTCTCTTGTTTGACTCTTGGTTCCCTCTTCACAAATACCTCTTCGAAGTCAACTTGACCCGAAACCTAAATTACCCCGTTCTCCGTCTCTACTCTGAGCCCTGTGTCTACACGAAGTCGAGTAAAAAGGAGGGAAATAAGGTATCCTAAATAAGACAATCGTGAGGTATTCTTGGAGGTACACGAAAAACAGGATTTATTTTTACGGAGAAGGGAAGAAACTTCTTAAAACCATAAGGAGACTAAAGAATTGCAACCTGTAATCGCTCGGATTCGTTTAAGTTTCCTCGACTTTGATCGACTTTGAATTGGTAATTGGAACGGTCCGGAAAGTGAACGTCTTAGCTCCAATCAGGACTCTTTTGGGAGACTCTATTAATGGCACACGTCAGTGAGCCGGTCAATTCCCCCTCTCCACTCTGGATTGAGGTTTCGGTAAGGAAAACTGGTGATTCAAGAAAAATCGTAACACCTAAGTATCACATGATTCTCGGTTGTTCCCCTCCGACATTACAATTTACTCCGGACGTTCTGTTTGCAGATCTTTGTCAGTTCAACCGTAGAGGGTAGAGAGTAGTATTGTGAGAACGGTGAGATCCCCAATGCCACTGTCATCCTTCTTGACCCTTAGGACTGTTTTTATGAGGTTCTATTCAGAGAAAGGATTCTTCCGATTTGAATTGGTTTAGAAAACTCTAGAAAACTGGGTGTAAATTCAGTGTCTTTAGGGGTAGAGAAACAACCATTCTTTTTACTGTAAGTATTTAATACAAGACACTCGTTCTGATTACTGTCCTAAAGAGAGTAGGATGTTACGGAATTTTTTTGTTTCGTTCGAAATTCACGATACGGAAGTGTATATTACCTTTGTCCCAAGACTATAAGGTACTAATCGAACGACAACCTTCAGAATTTCATGTCACTTCCAAGACTAATGTCTCCAAAGTACTTACTCCCTCTCTGAATTCGGCATTAAAACTGTAAATTCATAATCATAAAATAAAGGTCGTGAGTGCAAGTAGGAACTCAATCTTTCTAGATCATCTGAGATCCCCGAGAAAACTTTATGTAAATGCATGATCACTACCTTTTCAGTTGTCCTTGATCGTGTGGCAAAAAATACATAGATGTACCATGTAGAGGATATCCTCTGACACCGAATCGTGAGAGCCGTCGAGGTCACGTTAGAGTATCTTGTAGGATCCAAAGTGACTAGGTGTGGATTACCACGGGCTTTATGTCGATACGAAGGATGGAACGGAGTCTTAGGTACTTTCAGATGTCTAAGAGAGTCGAGGTTTTCGTCACAAATGACTTTAGTCCTAAAACGAAAGGACTTCGTCTGTTGTAGACTGTCATTTCTTCTACTGTTTCAAACTGAATTAGGTTTGACACACTTCTGATTTCTGGTTAAAGTGGTAAGACGAAAAGTTACATCAAAGGTCTTTAGTTGACACTACCTTTCGTCCTTTATATTGATACAATTTTCAAATGATTGAGGATTTTTCGACCTTCAATTAAATTCTCAAATAATAATAAATATTCAGAGTAAAATTTTTGTAGTCAGGTAGTTTGGTACATCTTTATTCATACGTTTTTCAGACGTTTTGTTTTGTATGAAATTTGTACAAATTCATCTCTTCAATAGACTTTAAGACCTAAAAGTCAGTGAAGTAATAAACGTAATAATACGTTACCGTCGGTTTATTAGGAATTGAAGTCAACCCCATTCGGAGGATTTAGGCCGAAGCAACGTCTAAGGTTGAAGTTATAATAGAAGACAGTAGACGGGAAGTTTCGAAAGGACTACTTCCTCCCCTTTTCCAGTTAAAAGGGTTGTCAATTAATATTTTAGTGATGTTTAGGTTAGTAATCTATAACTTGATTGGAAATCCCAATTATACCGACATACTTACCGTAGAAGTTCAAGGTCTAGAAGTAATATAGATTTCTTAAAAAAAATTTCTTTTTGTTGCTGAATACCGTGATAATTCTACTAAGTACTGATTCTTAATTCTTTTGTGTTACTATCGTTGTCGTATTCTAAAAATTTGGAGATTATTATGTAAGAATTTTTATAATTCAATGTCTAATTAAGAGGATCAGAGGAGTGACTCGACAGGGGTTTTATTCTTTGACTGTTAATAAACCCCACGTAAGGACTGTAGTACTTCTCACATTGGGATTGTGCTCAAATGAATTCTTTAAAGGAATTCATATTCATAAAATTATACTAGTCGTACACCACCGTTATAATATTGTTAAATATTTTTATTTCGCCTCTTTAGTTTGGAGATCATTTTAAAGGATTGCAAACCTTCTGAGTGGTTATTATGCATTCTCCTTTTTCTTTCACGAAATTCTAGGATTCTAATAAATTCGAATGGTTCATTAGGGTCCAGATTCTAAAAATTCATTAGAATCGTAATTATAATAGACTCTTACACAACTTTTCCAAGTAAACCACCAATTTTAGTTAACGTCTGAGGAGGGTAGGTTTTGTATCCTGTGAAAAACCACCCGATGTTATTACGACTCAGATCTTATGTCGACCTTAATTCACTCCCGTCAGACGACACGATTCGTCTCCGTCTAAAAATACATAGTAAGGTGTAAAATAGTTCATGTATGTAGTGCAGAAAAAAATTAAAACAAAAAATTAAATATAAACCGACGTGACCTAGAAGCATCGGTACGCGCCCGAAAGAGAGCAACTCCACTCGCCCACGATGAGAGGATAACTCCTCGTGTCCGAGATCAACATCGGGTACCCGAATCAACGAAACGTCGTACACCCTAGGAGGGTCTGGTCCCTAGTTTGAACACAGGGGACGTAACCGTCTTCCTAAGAATTGGTGGTCTGGTGGTCCCTTCGGGGTATACAGTGTAGAAATTAGATGGTAGTTGTGGTCCATGAACCCAAGTGATCTATGTATGAAAAAAACCTTTGACAGTTTTACTTTTACTATCTCCTCGGACCACCCGATGTCAGGTGCACAGGAGTTTCTTAGTCAGTACTGACTCACTGACTCGTGTGTATGTTTGACAATAGTGAATTTGGTAAATTTTTGAAAGAAGGGTTTAAAAAATGAGGTTTAGGTTACCAGAGAAAAAAAAACTCTACCATCTTTTTTTACTTCATTTTTTTTTATTTGTTTGTAAATCCTTTTGTACTCTTACATCTTTCTCTTCAGGAATTCTTTACTTATGATGGTGAATTATACAACTTCCGACTCCTCGGGTTCATGTCTGTTCATTCAAACAAGATAGTCATCGATCTGAACTGATGTCAGTACGATGTTTAAACAAATATTTAATTACTTTAATAAATGTCTCTCGACTTCTGACATCTCATTCACACCATTACTTAGATCAAAATATTTAGATGGAAAAGAGTTCCTTTCAAAAGGGTAAGTGTATCAAGAAAGGGTAACGACACCGAAAGGTCCGTTTCATTCGAGGGATTAGTCCTCTCCTTCTCCTTTGTTTTTGTTTTTGTGTGTAAAATTTAGTAATTATATTAATAAATACTGAGACTGTAAATAAAGAGTCAAGGTATTAAATAGAGATTGAAGATTCTAAAAGTCTTATAAATGACCTTACGTTACTCGATACAATGTTTTATTTAATTACACTATTGTTTCTCCGTACTTCTTGAAAACCTCCATGTCGTAGAACTGACACAACTACTAAAAGAGTCCATAAATTATGTAGTTTTAGGGTAGTTTATGCATATTAAATGACATGTTTTAAATACATTTTTTTTCTTTGCTCCAATTAAATCTCGTTTATTAGTTTTCATTATAAAATCGAATGATGCTGACTTTCCGAGATTTTTAGTATAGATAGACTTTTTACCACTGGTAACCACTTGTTTGATTTTTCTGTGTCGAAACGTGATTTTTAAAAGTTTCCACAACTAAAAACATTAGATTTCAATGTGTTTTTGTCGATGGTGTATATACTGAGTAGATGACTTTTTCATGTATACGTGTGTACATGTCTTTGACTTTCGTTGTCTGGTATAAAATTTTCTTTTGTTCACTGAAAATCGATATTGTCCCCCTTTCCCGTTTTCTACTTTCGACCTAAGGGTACTACCGCCGAGACGATGAGAGTCCTTTCCTACTATTCTCCTGAACCGTAAATCGAAGTCTTCGAGTCTATACCCCATTGTCTGTGACAGTTTCAAGGAGTTTATGAATTAAAAAGACTAAATTAATTGTTGGATTTATAAAAACGAAAAAGTTTAATGTTTCGATCTCATATTCTACACGTGACTCATTTGGACTGTAATGGATTACTAGATATTTGATACTTTCTAGTCAAAGATTATCACTTAGAAAAGAAGACCCAGAGGAGTGTCATTTGTACTCACTGTCTACACTCTGTGTGCACCTCCTCACCACGAAGAGGTCTGTGGACGGTTGGGTCTGTGGTTAGAAGACGAAATATCGTCTGCTGAGTGAGTAAAACGTTTTGTAGTTTCAGTACTGTCATTGTAATTATAAACACGTCTTCTCCGTGAAGTTCAGTTGGGGTTCTATTTTGATTACCGTTTCCCGTGACGGGTGAGGGTCTTTCCAAAATTGACTTGAATCTTAATTTTAATCGAAATTAGTATTAAAAATTTTCTTAAGGTGTCTAAATGTCTCTAAACTATTGTTGATGAAGTTGTTTAGTAAGATTCATACACTTCAATTAGTCGTGCGGTCTTCTTGTCTCCCGTCTTGATTTCCTCCAAGGAATAGTCTTCTACTTCAATAGTTGTAAAATTTACATGTTCACTTGTACATAATGAAGATTTCGGGTTTACCTTCTCTTTTATGAGATTAAACATTCCAAAAATACCGAAGATAAAGATAATCCATGAGTTTCTCGTGAAATTGTTTGAGGAGTTTATGTAGATTACCATGAATGTCTACCTAGACTGACTTTATTTATACCGGCAGGGAGTAAGGTTGGTGTCTATTCATTTCTTTGAGGTTTACCCGCTTGTGGTGACTTGTTTCTCTTTACTTTTAATTAGCCGTGGAAGTACCACAATTTCAGTTGAATTACATTCTTCAATAATTATGAGAGTTCATTTCTCTCAATAGTCCATTGGCTTAATCTGAAGATTCAAGGAATTTTTCGTAAATTGTGGAAAGATTTGTTTAGTTAAGTTTTACTTAAAAGAAATACCATGACTCCTTGTTGTCAGTTTAGTAAAACCATTTATCTGACTATGTTTATAACCCCAATTATTTACACCCATTGTGAAGTACAGGATTATTTTAGCGTCTAAAGTCGTTTACGTCGAAAAGGTGACCAAAATGTAAAGTCATTAATGGAGTAGTAAAAGTGTTGGTTTGAGTTCTTGTGACCTTAATTTTGCTTATGTCTAGACAGTCAATGATGAAAGTAGTTCACGAATGTTAGTAAAGGTCGATCTTCTATTTAGACCTTCGTCGTTACTGACGGTCGGGTATTTCTTTACAAAATTAGTGACAGTTTTCCTGAAATAGATCTTCGACGAAAGACGACAATGTACTTGTCGTTCTTTTGTAAAGGCGAAAGAGAAATTCTTTTATAAAGTCCAGGTCAATTCTAGTCTTGATAAGTAAATATCACCAAAAGAAGTGACTAATTCCTTTATGTCCTTATGATTCAGGAGAAAAAAAAAAAAGGACTTTATACAGATGAAAATGTTTCCATTCTACTAAAAAAAGGGGGATTAAGTACTGTGTAAAGTTTATTATTTTAGTCGAATGGGACTGACCCACATAAGGACGTAGTGTCTTCGATGAGAGACCTGGTCGACTCGACACCCTTACCCAAGAACCATTTGTTCTATCATGACAACTCGATCAAAAGCTCGAGACACGTGTTCATGGGACTTTTGTCTTTTCTTTATTCTGTTAATTTTAGGTCTACGAAATGTAGGAGTTCTGAGTAAGTGGAAGATGTCCGTATGTTGGTATCGGGTTCAAACTGCACGTAGAGAAATTATCATCGAGAGTCGACATTTGGTCAGAACAAGAATGTAGGTTAATGTCAATTGAATGTTCTTTTATAGTGTCGCAGCGACTTCTCGATTTGATGTCCTTTACCTGCTCTTATTCTGTTTTCCTTTTGATACCTGATCTCCATAATTAGTCAAATTGTCTCTGTCGAAATCGCGTGTCCTCTTGAAATAGAGAACAGTGTCGTAGAAGTTCTCATACGGGGGGAATGGGGTTCTCTTCGAGGGAATCGTAAACTATAGAGTGAGGTCCGTTATGTGATTATACGTGTGTGTACTTGGGTGTATGTGTACACAATTCCGTAGAGTGAAACGGAGTTAACACAGGTGTCTGACTTGAAGTTTCTCATGGTACTTTGATAAATATTGCATTTTTTACATTTTGAACAGTTTTCACATTGCTAATTCGTATGACCGTTCTGTTCGTTCTAAATGGAGAGGGACGAGTCCACGATGACTAGACTCGAGGTGTAGTGGGGACACTCGTTCGTAGGACGGCACAGACAACTGTGACTCACCACAACGTGGCGTCGGAGGGAGGGACGTCACCGTTGTCCAGGTGACGTCACTTCGGGCTCGTGTCTCGACGACGGCTGAGTGCTTTCACTTTAAGACCGAGATGGATAGACAAGGTGTTTTAGTCATTGCTTCATTGCTATTAGGAAAGTTAGCAATTTACTGTTTGTATCTTTTGACAGTTAGAGAAATTTTGAACGACCATGGGACTACCTTGGTCTAATGAGAGAAGGACACTTATAATTTCTTCTCTGATGTATTTGCAGACCTAGGATTGACCGACAGTATGAGATGTTGAAGGTCACCGGAAAAACTCTTAAGACAGGAAAGTGATTTTTGTCTTTATTTATGTTACTCCAATTGAGACCTATCATACGAAAGAAAACGACAGACCATTTGAAAAAATTTTATTTCAAATAATATTGTACATAACGACTCCGGAACCTACCGTCTTCTCTTCTCTCTACTGTCCCGATTCATGACATAGGTAGAGGAGAAAATTGTTCACTCCTCGTGATTCGAGAGGAAGTTCATTGGGGGTCAGACGGAGTATGACCGTTTATTGATTGAAGTCGACGACGACAAGTTGCCTCGTTTTTTGTTCGTCCATCCGCTAATTTCCTTTTGTAGAGAACAAAAAAGAAGGGTTTCATAGCTTTTGTTCCTTAAGTGCACTACCACTATGTTCCATGGACATTAGACCCGGGTACGGTGATATGTGGTTTGGATATACGAACCACTAACCAAGGTGAAACACCTGTGAAGCGAGTAGTATGTCTTACCTGAAGACAAAGAAGAGTCAACGGTTCTGGTGCGGTAAACGTCGAATTTTTTTTTCTTTTCTCTGAACTTACAAATTAGTAAATTTGTGAGACAAAATTATCAAAAGATCAATATCTTCGTAAAGACGGTTTGAGGAAATAAAAGAATAAATATTTTGGAAAAGAAGACTGAAAGGTATAATCTTAGTGGTTTCCTTACCATTGAGTCGAAAGGGAGTTACCAGTAGACATAACGTGTTCTTTAGGGACTTAATTTCCATAATACGTTGAAAAGGATTTCATAAGATCCTGTGGGATCCCATGTATTCAAAATTTTAATACCTTAAGACGGATGAACCGCATGACAAGAACATTAAACTTTGAATTTTTGGTTACTATGTAAAAACATTCCATAGGAATTTAAAATGTTAATTGGAAAAGATTCAATTTTTAAATTAGTAGAAGCCAAATAATGAAGAAATTTGTAGTTTTGTGACATCTAATTGTTTTTCTTGACAATTTTTAATACGACGGTGTTGATAAATAAAAATGTAATTACGGGATAATCAGGGGTTTCTCGTAATGTTGGTTATTATCCTTAGACTTCACTTGCTTCGTAAATTAATGGAAATTAAGGGTGACTTCCTCGAGGAGGTCGGTGTCGTCGGTTTCGTATAAGATAGACCTGTTCGAATGGTCTGCCCGAATTTTTCTTTGTCTATAACGATTTAAAATGTAAGAGTTTATAAATAATATCCTCGTAGAGACTCTTTTCCCGTCCTTTTATCCGGTTTAGGTGATTAGTTCGTAGTTCCTTATCTACCCGAAACTTTTAAATAGTCTTCAGTGTATCTTTGGTTTAAATAATCCACTAAACTTGTATATGTATTACTTTGTGATTAGAGAAAGGAAACCAATAAAAAGAACAGACGGTAAATTTCGTAGTAATAATAAGAAAGGAAAGTGGTAAGTGGTTGTCAAAAGAGTAGACGTTTTACCCCTATTATCACAATGGATCAAGTTTCCAACAACACTTCTAATTTACTTTACTGTGGAAAACAAGGACCGTGTTTTAGTCGTGATTCATTTGTGGTTTATCATTACAATACGACACTCGACCAATATGAATTGTATAGACCAAGGTGACTCAAACTGTCAGTTTATGATCCAGGTTTGACCGAAAAATCCAGTATATATTAAAGTCAGATCAACGACTCACAATCTTGTTTATAGTATTTGTAGTGGTTGGAAAGATAAACTAACTATTTCAGAAACTTACTTTTATTAAATAGGATTCACTCTGTGTTCGATCCAGGTGTATGGGTCAGATATTAGAAGTCAAAGTCTTCCAGTAAACAAAGTAGAAGTATTTTGATCTCTATGACAGTGAGTTCAGAGTTGAGTATGGTACGGTAGCGCGAGGTCTCTGTGTTGATGGGAATCTTAAGTTTTGGGGACTGTTCTGTTAAGGACAAACGTTACGTGAAGTGGTGACAGACCACTTGAGGAAGGTTCAGTAAGAGGTGTGGAATTATCTTCACAGTAAAAGAGTTCTTTTCGACGGGACTGGTGGGTCTGACTTAGGGTGTGTGACTATGGATTCACAGGGTACGAAGGAGGAACCGGGTCTCAGTTGTGTAAACTTAATAAAACATTATAAGTGTTTCATATTCGAGACAAGTTAGTTATGTGGTTGTGTATTGACTACTAGTCCAAGTAAACTGACTGTCTGTATGTAGGTGTGGATAAATTCCTTATTTGGATCCCCATCGTCAGATTTCTGACAATTTCTGTTTTAATCGACTAAACCCGTCACGTCAAGGTTTCGTGGTCCTAGAGATAGTCCCTATTGACTTTTTTTGTCGGGAGGTCGTTCAAAAGAATAAAAGGTGAGAATAAAGGTAAGGGACTAGGCCTCAATGAAAATATAGTATTGTAGAAGGTGAATTTAGGAAATTAGAAAAATAAGTAAGTGTTAGTTTCGAGGAATGAGACCGGATGTCCCGGGACGTTCTGACCAGGTCTGGGTCCTATTGAGGGACGAGTGATATGAGATCGTGTGACCGGAAGATAGTTAAGTCAGAAAGAGTTGAAGTCGTGAAAGTTTGTACGAAAAGGGACAGACGTTGAGAGGGATGGGGATTTAGAAGTTTATCAACCGAGGGAAAGTAGAAGGTCAGGGGAGTTTGTCGGGGGTTCGTAACCAGAAAGGACTGGTGGGTTAGATTTCAATGTCAGGAAGAAAGCGGGAGAGAATTATTTTTAAGGACTCCTTCCCTTTTTGTAAGGAGTCTCACATACTCATCCGTGGGTAAACAAATGGGTGACTAACAGTTACTTCACTTTCAGTAAGTCAGGACAGACTGAGACGTTGGGGTATCTGATATGTAAGGTACCTTAAGAGGTCCGGTCTTATGACCTCATTCATCGGAAAGGGAAGAGGTCCCCTAGAAGGGTTGGGTTGGTCCAGAGGACGTAACGTCCGTCTAAGAAATGGTCGACTTGGTGTTCCCTTTGGGTTCTTATGACCTCACCCATTGGATAGGGAAGAGGTCGTCTAGGAGGACTGGTTCCTTAACTTGTCCCCAGAGGACGTAACGTCCTCCTAAGAAATGGTCGACTCGATTCTCCCTTCGGGTGACCGACAGTTATAGGGGTTGATTTACAATAGGAGTTCTTGTGGAAAAGTAGGATATGATATCAGAGAATGGTGCAAATGGTAATTATTAAGACTAATGTTGTCCTGTCTTTGTTAAAAATTTTAGGTTTTGTCTTAACGTGGTAGTATAATTTTTTTTTTGTTCTCACACAAATTTGTTCCTTTAAATAATATCTTTCTAAGTCAGGGACTATTGTATACCAACAAAGTACAAAGTCGACCCTAATCCTATTGTGAAAGAATTTCTATTTCCAGGTCCAAAACAGAGACTTATCCTTGTCATCGCTGGACAGTTTGAAGCAAAGTATAGTGACATATACTTCTCTAGAAAAAAATTTTTCTATTTATAAGATCATAAAATTCTTCTGTAATGTGTCATTACGTTTCACATAATTAAAATTGCAGTCTTTCTTGGGTCAAATTTATAATCGGATACTGGTCCCTCCTCAATAACTTAAACTCAACACCAGTCGAGTAGACATTTTACAAATCTTTTGTGCATAGTGTGTCTCATCGGATTTCTCTACCCTCATTCGAGGTGGGTGTGTCTTTCATGAGTTGTTCAATCTACGGCGGGCAGAAATCGACAGTCTATTATAAAAATTAATTTGTCCGGTAATGACTAGACATCCTTTTACCGGTTTAACTTAGGAAGACGGCAGTCATGTCGGAAACCACTGCCAAAAGAATGTGGCCCTTGCTACTATCACGTAGAGACTAAATAAAACTTTTTGTACGAATGTATTTATAAGGTTTCAAATTTTCGGATGGTAGAAAGAAATTTATTTGTATAGGGGGAAGTTTTTATTGTCGGGGTTTCGTTTATGTCGGATAAGACCTCGGGTGTTCTGTTGCCCGATCTTTGTGATGGTGAAAGTGAAAGTCAAGAATTCGAAGGTCATCCCCGTGGCTTCTTTAGCTTTCGCCCTTTTCCAAAGGTTTCTGTAATCGCGGTTTACCTTCGATTCTGATCTTGACTTGACATTTCAACCCAGAAAGGTTCTTTTTCCTTGGGGTGTCCCGACTGGTTCTAAGGCTGGAGGTCTTCGAGGACTTAGTCCGGATGAACTCAGTCCTTCTTTCTCAAGACTTGTCCTTTGGACCTTCGTCGAGTAAGTTTTAACGGAAAAAGAGATCAAGGTTTCGCTTTCTTTTAGGGACCCACTCCCGGAGTTGAAGGGTGTCGCGGATCTAGAGGTCCTATGGGACTGAGTGCAAGGGTGCCAGGGCTCCGTGGTTACGAGGGGTCCGGCGGCCTTCCGGGGCGTTTACTGAACCGTTTGAGCGTAAAGGTGGGGGTAAAGGATGATCCGGGAGTCCTTCGCGGTTCAGTCTCTGGTCCTTCCATTTTTGGACCAGCCGTCTCGAGGACGTTGGAGCCAATGCACCTCCTGGAGCCCTCAGGGAAGGTATGGACTTACATCAGTCGCTTTTCGACATTGGTGCGAGGCGGTAGAAATGGGCTTCTTGGTTGCGTGTAGGCGCGTGTACGCGCGACTTCGGTCAAAGCAAAGAAAAAGGGGCGGGGCGCGCAAGGAAAGATCTAAAGACTAACCTCTTTTCCGTCTCGGCGAGGTCTTCGTACGACCCTCAATATCAAGGTCCACGCGCAAACGGGCTGAGACACAGATACGCGTACGAGTTCCATCCCCGCCCTGGGTCTCCGGACCACCCTCACCGAAAGCCGGCTCGTTGTACCGCGGGTGGTACGACCACGAGGACCAAGGCGGCAACGGGCATCGGGCTCCTGAAGAGACCTTGACAACCTTCGTCGACGTCGCTTTTGAAGACGTCTCGGCTGGTCCAAAAGGTTCAGGAGGTACCCCATGCATTTCTCCGGAGGCACCTCTCCCCAAACCTGACCCCTGAGGTCCGTCGCACCACTTCAGACGAGCATAAATCGGACGAGGCCACAAGACTAGAAACCGACGCACATCCCTAGCAACAGGGCCTGTAAGTGAATGAATCCTTGTTTCTGTCGTCAAAAAAGAGGGGTCAGGGGACGTTTTTCCTTTTCTTTGCAGGAGACTGACAGGGTAAGGATGTCTCTTACATTGGCTTCACGTAATTGAATCGTAGTTCCCTGTGGCGAGAGATCTAGAAGAATAGAAAAGAAAGGTCAGGTCAGGTGGAGGATTTCGTCAAACGGAAGACATCGTAAACTCGACACAGTTAACTGAGAACTAGGAGATAAAGGGGACTTTTGATTAAAATTTACCTTTATAGAACCCACAATTTTAACAACAACGAAACTATAAATGTAGGATGAGCTAAAGCTTCAATAGGGCTTGTATTATTACTATTATGAGTCCTCTCGGGTGATTTACAGTTCACTTCACTTCAGCGAGTCAGCACAGGCTGAGAAACGCTGGGGTACCTGACATCGTGCGGACCGAAGACACAGGTACCATAAAAGGTCCGTTCTTATGACCTCGCCCAACGGTAAAGGAAGAGGTCCCCTAGAAGGGCTGAGCTCCTAGTTTGGGTCGAGAGGACGTAACATCCGTCGGCGAAAATGGCAGAGTCGGTGATCCTTACAGGGCGACTTATAGTTTCAGTTGTATATAAAGCATATTAGAGGTGATGCATATTAAAGGTGAAAGCAAATTAGAGAAGCATATAAAGTATATTAGAGGTGATGCTAGGGTAATCCACAGAGGTGAAAACTTGACTTCTTGATCTGAGTCTTTCCGGGGTTCCAGTGTGTCTGGAAGGTCTCGGACACGATAATTGGTGACTTTCGTTATGAAAGTCCATATAACTTTTCCTCATAGCCAACAATTCACAATTTGTCGCAACATATAAAAATTCTCAAGGATTTTAGTTTTCTTTATAATGTCCGGACTCCTTATATCGTTCCTCTCCCATTTATTTAGAAAAAAAATTCAAAATAAAATAAAAATTAACTTCCTATTAATGAAATGTTATGACACAACCAAAGACGGTACGTAGTTGTACTTAGTCGGTATCCATATGTATACAGGGGAGTGAGACCTTGAAGGGAGGGTGGAACGTGATTAAAAATATTTGTCAAATCTTTTTGTTTTCACTTTACCCAACCACCAGTGTCCTCATTTAATCATAGGATCTTTCTCACTACTCAATCAAGAAAAGGAATCTCATGAAAGGAATCCCTTGTTCTGATTTATAATACTCTTGATTCACAGAATTTCCCGGATAGTCCAATATACTGACTCCTCGATTGAGTTAAACTTATATTAATTTTTTTTTCTGTTAGTCGTAAAGATAGACACGACCATCCTTCACCTAAAACTTTCGGAGTTCGAATTCTAAATGAACATTGATCCATGACGGGTAGTTCATCTTACACCTGTTAACTCACTTAATAATAATAATAAAAAAACGGAACCAAACAAATTTAAACCACGGAGAGTGTGAAAATAAGTACAAATGATTTGGAGAGTCAAGACATAAAATTCTACTCTTTGAAAACCATCTTAAAGTGACTAAGTAAATTCGTTCACGGTGATTTATAAGACAAGATTTCAATAAAGTCCATACTTGAAATTCATATAAAATTATCGATGATTCCAAAGGACAATTTACAGATAACTTACATTACAAAATTCAATGTATCCGGACGACTATATAATGAAAACTAACAATTTCTCTCACTATTGAACCTTTGTCAGTAAAGTCTCGATCTTTGGTAAGACATAGAGGTACCAAATAAAACATCCGGGTCGTAATCGCCAGGTTCCAGGTCGATATAAAAGTCTTGGTTGTTTACTATGGTCACCTTCATGTCTCTACAGGTCGGAAAACCTATCATATAAAACCTACCGTCGAGGATTTTTGTCCGCGTCGTAACTTCACTTGGCCACATCCTCTTCTTTGGGAGTATTCGAATAATTTCAATTCCATTATACCACTAAAAACACCCACATGAAAAAGAGTACAGGTGGTGACGTAGTAGAGAACTAAACAGGTATATTGGATACTCATTTAATAAAAATCTAGGACATACAGATGGAAAGGGACGAGATTTATTTATGTTATAAGAACAATATATACATACGTAGATGACAAGACATCCGATTTATGAGTCTTGTGTCAGTTCCTCCCTCAAGTCTCAGACCTGTCTCCTGACCCAATATTGTTCAGACATACTGAAAACATAACACTCGACACGGTCAGTACTCGACACACTAAAACTTGATATACATTTATTTGTAAAATTGATAACGTCTCGGATTTTCAGTCTTCGTCATCTAGACAAGCTATACTCCAAAATAATTGGGGTTGTCTAAATAAGAGAAGACAAGGACTCAGGTTACTCTATGACACTTCATTTTAGGAATCTATTCATCATTTTTATCGTTTATAGAATTATTCACGGAAACTACATAGATTCACGAAATGTACTTAATATAAAAGTCTTGTCGAGAGACTTCATTTATAACAAAACGAGTCAAACTCTTACTTCTTTGACTCTGGTTTTCTTAAGTAGATACTAGGGTTTGAAACCTCTTCAAACCTCTTCCTTTACCGTTGGGTGAGGTCATAAGAACGGACCTCTTAGGGTCCCTGTCTCCTCGGATCACCCGACGGCAGATACCCCAGCGTGTCTCAGCCTGTGCTGACTTCGCTGAATCGTCGTACTAGGGTTTGAATTCACCATCTTGGTCCTAAACTCAGGACCTTTACTGTTGGGTGAGGTCACAAGAACGGAACTCTTAGGGTCCCTACCCCTATGGACTACCCGACGGTAGACACCCCAGCAGCCTGTGCTGACTTCACTGAATCGTCACAGGATAGCTTCAGGATAAGAGAACTTTGAAAAAAACACACACAACGATAGGAATCTGTTAAGATCTAGAGTCACGAGGAAGAGGTAGAGGGGTGGGGGTGGGGGTCGTGGGTGGATGGTAGAGGGTACCCATGTGAAAGAAGTAACTAGATCATTGTTTTTGATATCACAAATAATGGAAACTAAATAATTAGATAACAAAATTGTCGGTACTAAACTCAAGTACAAATAAGGTGTCACAAGGGGTCCCGTCACGTCTACCTTGAGTTCCTGTCTTTTAACTGAAGGTATAAGTCATAATTTTGTTTGGGAATCTTGTATTCGAGTTTTCATAATCAGTACCAACCCTGGTGTCAATTTTACACCTTGACATTTTATGAAGTAATTAAATCTGTCAAAAGACAATTATATATTAAACAATACGACTCCCGAAACAATCCTTTTCTCGTGAATGACTGGTACCCATAAAAAAGTTTAGGAGCTCAATTACATGTCAGGTCAAAAGGTGCATAACCTCATTCTACTCTTCAGCTACTTAGTTTACTAAACGTTCCAAAAAACAAAGAAAACCCAAAGGGACCATGGAATCCGACATTTCTTAGACGAACGTTACAACCTCTGGGTCCAAACTAGGGACCCAACCCTTATAGGAGACCTCTTCCCTGACCGTTGGGTGAGGTCATAAGAACGGACCTTTTGGGGTGCCCGTCTCCTCGGACCGTTCGATGTCAGGTACCCTAGTGTCTCCCAACCTGTACTGACTCGCTGATTATGGACAAAGAAAATCTTTTAATTCAAGACCAACAGTAGACGGAGTATTTACAAACATACAATCAGAAGTCTGTATAAATCTCAAAGAAACTACAAGGACAAATGATAAAAAGAAATATAAAGTTTAGATGGAAATCTTGGGTGACTTTCCTGAAGAAAATCTCCAATCTTAACAGAATAATTTTAACCTATCTACATATTTTTGAGTGATTTTATGGGAGTTCAACATTATATAGTTCTCAAAATGTAATTCTTTATTAGTCACAAGTAAATATCCTTCTTTTTAGTGTGGGGTATGGTTGATATGTAGTATGTCCTTAAACTTAACGTGACACTATTAGTCCCCTTCGGGTGAACATTACACAAACAGTAGAACAAGAAGGGTCCTAACTAACTTTCCTTCTCACTTAAGGGAAACGGAACCAGAGAATCAATTCTACGACCGACACACCTAGTGGGTACCCGAGGAATGGTCTACAAATCAAAAACTCCGACCCCCTTATCTCATGGTAAAGTGTATCATTCTGACAACATAAATTCATTTTTACATGGTCTAAGTTTCAATCATTTGGACCTAAGATTAAGGTCAAAAGGACCTTAAGTTTAACTAATTAAGTTTAGTTATACACAGGAATCAAAGGACTAATTTTACTCCAACTCGACCCATGAGACACTGGAACACGTCCTACTTGTAAAGGTTTCTTCAAATTTATATTCGGAGTAGGAACTACTACACACGTAAAACAACGGAGAGTACTTTAAAAGAAAGAAAGAAAGAAAAATTTCTTGTTATATCTGAAAACAGGACTTACACCAGTAGACTTTGTCTTTGTACAGGAGACACCGATAACGATACTCTTCCACACGTTCCTCTGTCGTCTTTAGTCTTCTGTCTATCCCTTCGTTCTCCCCCCGGGAAAGTCCCGAGGACGACACCTCTGGCACCACGACATGAGCCCCCTCTGTGGGAGGCTCGTACTAGTTCCGTTCTCCTAGTAACTCGCTCTCTCCTTCGCCGGCAGGACCAAGTGGGTCTCAACTGTAGTTTACACAAAGTTCTCCTATCGAAGTGTATTCTGGAAAGAGGACTTTTTCCTTCTAAGAAACGAAAATGTAACCAACACACGAATAAAAATTCAGTAGCTACATCGAAGTTTGTAGGATATATTCGTCAATCAAAAAACGTCCATTAAACGTGTCCTCATTTCAGCTTTACAAAGACGTCTCCGAGTTATCTAAAGACACAGACAAAGATAATATATTACTTCAAAGTCATTTCTATTGTAAAAGTCCTGACTCTCTATTTTGTATTAAATTTTAAGTATCGGTTTTAATCCTCAGACCCAAGATCAAAATAAACAAACGCTGACCAAAAAGAATGAATTCTTATGAATGTACATACGAAAACAAATTCATTGTGGACCTTTATCCAATACATTTAAGAGCCATAGTAAAAAGAATTCTACCATCTACATCGTCATTCTTTTTCCAACAAGACAAAGAACAAAAAGAAAACAGAATCGTTTAATTTTAACGGAAACATACCGTGAACCATGCTCTGTATCATACAATGAAAAAATTCTACTTTGTCAAGAACTGTAAAATGTAATTTAGTGTCATTATAAGTCTTAAGTAATCTACAAATACTCTAGACATTAATTATCAAAACCCTCTCTCTAAAAAATTTCCTCTACATTCACTTAAGTTATCGTGTGTCTTTTACATGACTTCCCTAACGAGAACGTAAAAGGAAGATTATACTGGAAAATCAAATAAAGTGTAAAATAGTACAAATAGAGACATTGTTACCGAAAAAATCGTTACGTTAAGTATAAAGGGAGAGGAAGGGGGTAAAGACACAGATGACACTCAGGTCTCAAACCACAAAAGACGGAGTACCCTTTTTTTTTATAATCTTCACTTTATCGAATAATTTTGTGTTTCATTTTTTTATATATCAACTTACTTTTTAGTCATACGTTTTATTCTATTTCGGGTCCCTATATAAATTTTGTTTTACGTACGACGTCACAGGACTTATGAATGTTCTTAATCCGTCACTTAAGTCGTGACTTGAACGAAAACGAACTTTTCCTGTAGGTATGTACTCAGCGGTGTTCAACTGTGCACTAGGTCTCGACATGGAGATGGGACCATAACATCTGTTTGCGGACTCCATACAGAACGGGGACTCTACAGTACTCCTAAGACACTAGGTACAATTGTTCGTAAGGATCTTCATTTTACTGGTTAAAGTACGTCATGTCATATCTGATTTCTATATAATAATCTCACACTAAGTCACTCTCGTTTAGGACTTTAGAAGGTTTTATGACCTCAGAGTCATTAACCGAGAGACTTCTGAATCGACGTGGAAGTACATAAATCTTTTTTTGTAAGACTTCCTTAACCAACGAATAAGAATAAGGTCGTCAGGAGACGTCTGTTTAAAAAGGGAGACTGTTCGGAATCTTCACGGATCACGGATCACGGTCCACTTATATGAACTTCATTTCAGTACTAAGCACCACTAAATCAGTGAGTCAGCACAGACTGAAAAACACTGGGGCACCTGACATCGGACGGTCCGAGGAGACAAGTACCCTAAAAAGGTCCGTTCTTATGACCTCACCAACGGTAAAGGAGGAGGTCCCCTAGAAGGGGTGGGTCCCTAGCTTGGACTCAGAGGACGTAACGTCCGTGAAAGAAATAGTTAACTAGATGGTCCTTTCGGGTGCACTAAGTACCTCCGATTCTGATTGTTCCATGTGTGGACTTAGACGAGGGATGAGTCGTAGAGTCACCTGATAGCCCAACGTTTCGTACAGACCCATGTGTAAAAGGTATCTAACCCGTCCTCCGATGTCTCGACTTGGATCACTCTTGTACACCAGTCCCGCTGAAAAGACAAACGATAAGTACCTTCTATTCACAATGATTTACGTAGGGGTTTAATCGTTTTGGTCTATGGATCAAGTACAGTCTTTTGGTACTGTATTTCCACTCACGAATAGTGAAATACTTCTCCAATAGGGTGTTTCTAGAAATATTATCCAATATAGTTAAATATGGAGGTTAAAAATGATAGTCTTTGTTTTTAGTACTCAAACACATTTTCTAAACAAGTACAAAATTTGTGATCGTTACTGGGAGTACGGATGAACGGGGAAAGTAGTTTTACTCTGTAAAATGAAAACCTCCCTCCCTACCACTCCTCCATTACAGGAGACTCGAACCACCGTGAAGGGAGCGAGATAGAAGGAAAAAAAAAAAAAAAAATTTTTCGACCAAGGATCGTCTATCGGTTCAAGACTTTTGGATTTGTAGACTGAAGTAACGTAGAGGGACGGTCTCAGGAAATGGGTATTCGTAGAGAAAGGACTCGACAATTGTTACTTGAACGTTAATGATCAAACGTCAAAAGAGTATAAAGAGTATGTAGAAGTATCAAAAATTTAATGTCTTTATTATGATATTAATTACTTTGTTACGTTTCACATATTGTTTTTCAATTCTTAGTAAAGAGATGGTGGTACCTCATACACGAAGATTTACGTTGTGACGGTTCTCCCCACAAGACTTTGTCAAAGCTATCATAGTGAGGGACTATTTTTGGTCCGAGGTAACATGTCCTCTGTCCCTAGTTCTGGTAGGGGTACCTTTTCTTTACGTCTTTTCCTTTTACCGACAGACCCCTTCGGAATGTTTATCGACACTTTTCTTCTCTTCGTTTTTCGGTTCCTCATTTCCTTTCTGTTCGTAGACTTACGTCTCAAGGTTTCTTATCGTTCTTCTCTATTCTTTCGGAAGAAGTTGTTAGTCACGTTTCTTTATCTCCTTTTGTTGTCTTACCCTTTCTGATCTCTAGAGAAGTTCTTTTAATCTCTATGGTTCCCTTGTAAAGTACGTTTCTACCCGAACTATTTCCTGCCTTTACCAGACCTGGATTGTCTTCGTCTTCTACAATTCTACTCTACCGTTCTTATGTGTCTTCTTGACATGTTTTTCCTAGAAGTGCTGGGTCTATTAGTGTTACCACACTAGTGAGTAGATCTTGGTCTGTAGAACCTTACACTTCAGTTCACCCGGAATCTTTCGTAGTGATTCTTGTTTCGATCACCTCCACAACCTTAAGGTCATCTTGAAAGTTTAGGACTTTCTACTACGACACTTTCACGACGTGAGTTATACGGTCGTTTAAACCTTTTGAGTCGTCACCGGTGTCCTGACCTTTTCCAGTCAAAAGTAAGGTTAAGGTTTCTTTCCGTTACGGTTTCTTACGAGTTTGATGGCGTGTTAACGTGAGTAGAGTGTGCGATCATTTCATTACGAGTTTTAAGAAGTTCGGTCCGAAGTCGTTATGCACTCGGCACTTGAAGGACTACAAGTTCGACCAAAATCTTTTCCGTCTCCTTGGTCTCTAGTTTAATTGTTGTAGACGACCTAGTACCTTCTTCGTTCTCTCAAGGTCTTTTTGTAGATAAAGACGAAATAACTGATACGGTTTCGGAAACTGACACACCCAGTGTTATTTGACAGCTTTTAAGACTTTCTCTACCCTTATGGTCTGGTGGACTGGACGGAGAACTCTTTAGACATACGTCCAGTCCTTCGTTGTCAATCTTGACCTGTACCTTGTAGTCTGACCAAGGTTTATCCCTTTCCTCATGCAGTTCCGATATATAACAGTGGGTCGAATAAATTGAAGATACGTCTCATGTAGTACTCTTTGTGACCTGACCTTCTTTGTGTTCGACCTTAGTTCTAACGGCCCTCTTTATAGTTATTGGAGTCTATACGTCTACTGTGGTGGGAATGCCGTGTTTCACTTCTCCTTGATTTTTCGGAGAACTACTTTCACTTTCTCCTCTCACTTTTTCAACCGAATTTCGAGTTGTAAGTCTTTTGCTTCTAGTACCGTAGGCCAGGGTAGTCAGGTACCCTTTATCTACCTCTTTGTCACCTTTCACAGTCTGAAATAAAACCCCCAGAGGTTTTAGTGACGTCTACCACTGACGTCGGCACTTTAATTTTCTGTGAATGAGGAACCTTCTTTTCAATACTGGTTGGATCTATCGTATAAGTTTTCGTCTCTGCAATGAAACGGCTGATTCAAGGCAGATCAGTTCCGATACCAAAAACGTCATCAGTACATACTTACACTCTCAACCTGACACTTCTTCCGACGTACGACTTCTTAACTACGAAAACTTGACACCACAACCTCTTCTGAGAACTCTCAGGGAACCTGACGTTTCTCTAGGTTGGTCAGGTAAGACTTCCTCTAGTCGGGACCCTAAAGAAACCTTCCTTACTACGATTTCGACTTAGAGGTCATGAAACCGGTGGAGTACGCTTCTCAACTGAGTAACCTTTTCTGAGACTACGACCCTCCCTAACTCCCGTCTTCCCCTGCTGGCTCCTACTCTACCGACCTACAGTAATGACGGAGCTACCTGTACTCAGACTCACTTGAGACCCTTAACCACTACCTGTCCCTCCGGACCGCACGACGCTAAGTACCCCAGCGTTTCTCAGCCTGACTCGCTGACTTGACTTGACTTGACTTAGTTTGAGACAGACCATAGGAGTAATAGACAGGGTCAGAAACACGAATGTGTTTCGTACCATACACACATGTGTATCACGCCATGTGTGGGACGGGAGTCCACCAACTTCAGCATTGGTACAACTCGTCTCGTAAGTACGTAGAAGATCCGTACGCATTGAGGACGACAGGGGAGAACCGAGGAGAGACACATTGTAGTGACTCAGAGGGAGGGTCAGGGGTAAAGACTAGGTGGCCGAAAGGGGTTGGAGAAATCTCAGGGGTTTAGGGGTGGGAACTCCGAGAGTAAGTGACAACACCGAAATTTGTCGTTGAGACAGAACTGCGGACGGTTAAATCATAAAGAACGTAGCTGGAGAGGGGACTTGAGGTCTAAGTATAAGTCGATACTTCAACCGGAAGGTCAGTTTACAGGTAGTCTACAGAATTGGGTCACAGACGTGAGTCTTAGAGAAGAGTCATCCCAGGATGACAAGGGAGTCAGAAGAGGTAGAGTCAACTACGGTTGATAAGAGGTTTAACAAGTCAGTAGGAACTGAGGACTTCAGGGAGAAAGACACACACAGAGAGACAGAGAGTATAGGTTAGATACTCGTGTTTAGGGTGGTAAAGATGTAAATTTTATATGAATCTAAGACTAGTAAGTAGTGGTGGACGTGGAGACAGTAGTAGAACGGATCTTTTTGTTTCATGGTGTGATTTTCAAGAGGGACGGTGTTGGAATCAGAGGATAACAGGTAAGGGTTCTTTCGTGTGTCTTAGGAAAGTTTCGTGTAGTTCCGTACGGGGAAGAGAGAAGTTTAAGGAAATGAATTTTGGAATGGAGTGGGAGAGGGAGGAGGGGAGGGTGGTACAGGTATCCAACCAAGAGATACAGACAAAGAGGTAATGACGGGACTTTTATTTAAATAGCGATGACAGACCCAAGGTATATATACACAGTCATTTGCTATAAATGTAAAGAGAAAGACTGAATGAAGTGAGACCTATTATCCGAGAACGAAGTAGGTGGAGTAATCTTGACTGAGTTTACGTAAGGAAAAATACCGACTCATCATAAGGTAACATATGGATACCGACTAAGAATCACACACTGTCTTTTGGCGTTTTAAGACATTTCGTTTATAGGAAGTTAATTTATTTCACCGTTTTTTTTTTGGAATTAAGTCTACTTTGTGCATCCATGTATGTCCTCCTAAAAACGAAATACAACTATGTGTGTGTATACATATATAAGTATAAGGAACACTCAAAACCATTTTAGTTTTTATAAAGTCCAAATGATGTCTTACTGGAGATTTCTAAACTAACTAGAAAATTTATATATACTTACTGAAAAAGTATTAAACACACCACACTGAAAATTTAAATTCTAAAGGACAATTTCTTCATGTCATGTTTCTCATCCCCAGAAAGTATGTAGGAACCGTACCCCTAGTGAAGTTGTGCGGAGAGTCTCTTGATTAAGAATGGGGATGTGGACCGGAGGGTATAGGTCAACAATACAAAATCTCTGTCCTTATCAGGGAGTCATAAAGGTTTAGACACGAAACCCTGAGATGACAGATACTAATCGTAAAGAAAAGGACCGTGTGTATGGTTTTATCTACGAGACAGAAATCGACGTCGACCATTTTTCGTCACAGTAGGGCACCGGATATAGTCACGGATCGTAGAATTAAACACGGAGAACTTTGTCTTCGACAGAGAAGGTCCCGGACCGAAGTGAGCAGAGCTGTCGTCTCCCGTCGGCTCTCGTGCAAGGACCACGAAATCCCCGATTGGGTCGGGTGAAAAGGGGGCCGCTGAAAATGACGAAACCTTTGTGAAAGGTACCAGCACGGAGAAGGCAGTGGGTCGAGGACGAGGAACGACACGACGACTACAGGACGCGGAAGGAGAAGCGGTGCAATCCCTTCAGCGATCACAATTCCTACGATAAACCTCGTTCCTGCCCTCCTTTCGATCTTCCTGTTGCACAAGACGATAAATGAGAGTCTTCGGTCGAACTGTCAAGTTAGACCTTTACGTTAAGCCTTAAATGGCCCGTAGGGCTCGGCGGAGCGATCCCCCGTCGTCCACTTGACATGACTGTAGTCACTTTATTTTTAGGGATCCCAGGTCGTTGCGACTCTTGGACAGCAGACAACGATCCTTTCGGCAGGCGTACACCTTTCGTCTGTCCTAAAGACGTCTCGCTGTCCCGAAAGACGTTGCAACTCGGGTCCACGACCGAAGAAAGGAGACGGGACGCGAAGCCGCTGCGAGAAGGCACCCCCGAGGGGAGGTGAGAGAAAGGAATGACGTGTGGGAACGCCACGTGGGAACTAGTTTAAGAAAGGTTCACGAAAGACGTCCTATTTTCGAGTCTTGCGGTGATGAAACATCGACAAAGAGGTCGCAAGAGGTTATAACCGTAGAGTCACCGATTATTCTGCATGGTAACGGGATTAGGACATCAAGAATTGGTCCCGGCTAAGGGAGGACCTGGGAACCTTGCCCTTTGCAGAACCACTGCAAACACCAACAGTAGTGAACCTCACCCCTTCCTCATTTCGATGACCGAAGATCACTCATCTGTCCCTACAGTGATTTGTTCGGGGGTAGTTTGAGTTATTTTGATTAAAACAAAACTTATTTTATACATTTTTCTTTTATCAAATCAAAAGATCTTCAAAGTGAAGGTAAACTAGAAAAGGCATGATATTTGAGAGTGCTACTGGGAGTCCAGATTCGGAGGTCAGATTAAAAGGATAACTAGTGGTCTGGATGTATAGGTTTATTATCGTCCCTAAAGGTAGTCCTACAATGGAGGGTCAGATTGTTGAAGGTTTAGAAAGGGAGTTTTAAACAAAGAGACCATTGGATCGAACCTAGTGAAAAAGTAGTTTGTAGATAGTACAGAGAATAAAGAAAGGTCGATATCGTATAAATTTCACAGTCTGAAATAAAAACCCCCCGAGGTTTTAGTGACGTCTACCACTGACGTCGGTACTTTAATTTTCTACGGATGAGGAACCTTCCTTTCAATACTGGTTGGATCTCTCGTATAAGTTTTCGTCTCTGTAATAAAACGGTCGTTTCCAGGCAGATCAGTTCCGATACTAAAAAGGTCATCAGTACATACCTACACTCTCAACCTAACACTTCTTTCGACTCGCGACTTCTTAACTACGAAAACTTGACACCACAACCTCTTCTGAGAACTCTCAGGGAACCTGACGTTCCTCTAGGTTGGTCAGGTAGGTTTTCCTCTAGTCAGGACCCACAAGTAACCTTCCTGACTACGACTCCGACTTTGAGGTTATGAAACCGGTGGAGTACGCTTCTCAACTGAGTAACCTTTTCTGAGACTATGACCCTCCCTAACCCCCGTCCTCCTTTTCCCCTACTGTCTCCTACTCTACCGACCTACAGTAATGACGGAGCTACCTGCACTTAGACTCACTTGAGGCCCTCAACCACTACCTGTCCCTCCGGACCGCACGACGCTAAGTAGCCCAGCGTTTCTCAACCTGTGCTGACTTACTGACTTGATTTGACTTATCGTATGAAGACGAGCCGACTAACTGTAAAGGTCTAATCGAGTGTCTTCTGATAACTAGGGGGGAGATTGGGTAGGGGTGGTCGGTTTGTACGTGAACTGGGTTTGAAAGGGTAGAACTATTTTTCAGTAACAGAGCAAGTGCGTTTTGGGATCAGTAAGAACTAAAAAGAGAAGGGAAGAGTAGTCTGTGCGTTAAGTTTTCGTTGAGAAGAACTAAAATGGGGATCCTGTATAGACTCTGGACCCCGTTTACCAAACCTCGGTTTCCGTCCCTACGTCTCTTACTAATCCCTCGCCGTTCTTACCCAGACCCCTCTGTCCGGTTCCCTGAGACCGTCATTAGATCCAGTCTCTACTGTGTCGTGTCCGGTCCTACCCCCGTCACCTGTATCTTGACCCCTTCAACTCTATATAAAGTCTCAGAACCTGAATCACTAATGTCTAGTTCCTACTAAGGGTGTAGAGGTCGAACCGTTGTGTCCTCTACCCTAGTTCCTTCGTATACACTCCACTCCCGTCCGATACCCCCTTTGACTCCTATGGGTAAAAACTACAAAATAAACTATATGATAACCTGTAGGTTCGACTCTATCTCTCCGTCGATTACCTGTACACACACATTTAAGTCTTTATTGTTTACCTTAAAAACCCCGTCCTAGAGTCAAGGGGTTGGTTACCGACTTGGGTCCGGTGTCGTCACTGTCGGGTCTTAGGATTCGTGATCCGACGGTCCCTTGAGGGGGTCTATCCTACAAAGATTTCGGTACCTTTACTTACTCTAATAGCTCCCGTTCATGAGTTCTCTCTTTCCCGGTATTTGACTCCTGAACGACGGGACGGTGTCTAGGATTCTCTCCTCTCGTACAGTCCTTCTCCCTCGGTAGGAAAGTCAGTTTACACGGACTTACTCCTAGTTTTTCTCGGGTTGTTGACACCGTTTACCTTAGCCAAACACTGTACTGTTTTCACTAAAGTAAACACACAACCACCGTCTTCGGTCTAACCTCACCCGACTTCTCATCCACTTGACTCCTCCGCCTCCGTCACAAGGATCTGTCAAGAAAGGTTTTCAGCAGGAGACGTCCCCTCATCTCTTCACTCTACTAGTGATCTGCTCCCATCCCCTACCTCCCCGGTCACACACACACACACACACACAACCTTTGACTCTCTCGTTTATACATAAATACGAATACTCTTAATAGGTCATTTTCTCCTCTGACAACCGTTTTACAACTTTTCTGTCGGTCGGTAAGTTTGTCTATCTGTCCCTATAGAAATCACTTCGCTCTCCTGTCCAGGTTCCGAGTGAAAAGAATCTTCTCCCTACGTAGGAAATTGGATTGTAGACTTCCAATTTGATCCTCCTACTGGACCCTGTTCTGACACGTTTGAAGTATAGTTCCTTTACCAAAACGAGTAATTTTCATTACTCATCTTGATATATGTTTTATCTATTAGTTGTTCCTGGACGACATATCGTGTCCCTTGAGACAAGTTATAAAAAATTATTGGATATACCCTTTTCTTAGACTTTTTCTTGTCTACATACACATATTGACTTAGTGAAACGACATATGGACTTTGATTGTGTTGTAACATTTAGTTGACATGTGGTTATATTTAAAAAAATTTTTTACTCATCTCTCATCAACATCATAAATACCCCTCCTTGAATTTTAACCAAAACTTTTTCTGTACTAAAGTCGGATTGAGAAAACTTAGGGGTCCGACAATCGGTTTACACACTATTGAAAAGAACCCAAAATAAAAATACGAATGTTGGAATAGGGTACAACAGTCTAATTGTTTTTATTAAAGAAGGTAAAAAGATACTAAGCTAAAAAAAAATGAAACTTCGTTTCCCTCAACCACTACCTACCCCTCTAGACCGTAGCGTCTCAGTCTGCGTTGGCTCTCCGACTTGACTTGCCTTTCGAAGTTAGGTAGACCTTGATTAAAAATGTAAAATAAGTAAAGATAGACCAATGAAACTCAGAAACAGTGATGTGCACCCGAAAGAGATCAACGCCACTCGTCCCCGACGAGGGGCAGTGTCACGTGTCCGAAGAGCAACACCACCGAAGGGAACAACGTCTCGGGTCCGAGATCCGTGTGTCCAAAGTCATCGACGTTATGAACCCGAACCAACAACGTCCAACACCAAGGATCTCGCGGACTCGAGGTCATTAACACTACGTACTTAAAAACCAACGGACTCCGTACACCTTCGGAGGGTCCGGTCCCTAGTTTGGGTACAGGGGACGTAACCATCCGTCTAAGAATAGGTGACATGGTGATTCCTTCAAGACCTTGATTAAAACCATACACTATATGCCTGTCTGATTGTACTAAGACAAAAATGGGAGTCCACGTAGTGACTAAAGTAGAAATCTCTTTACAGATAAGTTGAGGAATCAGGTAAAACTTAGTTTAACAAACTAAAATAAGAACAACAAATTAACACCCCCAAGAAGTATATAAGACCTATAATTGGGGAATATTTTATATACCAACCGTCTATAAAAGAGTACCCAACGGAAAAGTCAGATACCTACCGTTGGAAATTACGTGTTTTCTAAGTCAAGTCAAGTCAAGTCAAGTAAAGTCAGTGAGTCAGCACAGGTTGAGAAACACTGGGGTACTTAACGTCGTGCGGTCCGGAGGGACAGGTAGTGGTAGAGGGTCTCAAGTGAGTCTGATTGCAGGTAGCTCAGGCACTACGGTAGGTCGGTAGGAGTCAGCAGGGGAAGAGGAGGACGGGGGTTAGGGAGGGTCGTAGTCTCAGAAAAGGTTACTCAGTTGAGAAGCGTACTCCACCGGTTTCATGACCTTAAAGTCGAAATCGTAGTAAGGAAGGTTTCTTTAGGGTCCCAACTAGAGGAACGTCAGGTTCCCTGAGCGTTCTCAGAAGAGGTTGTGGTGTCAAGTTTTCGTAGTTAAGAAGCGACGAGTCGGAAGAAGTGTCAGGTTGAGAGTGTAGGTATGTGCTGGTGTCCTTTTTGGTATCGGAACTGATCTGCCTGGAATCAGCCGTTTCATTACAGAGACGAAAACTTATACGATAGATCCAACCAGTATTGAAAAGAAGGTTCCTCATTCGTAGAAAATTAAAGTACCGACGTCAGTTTCCTAAGCATGACAACTTACAAATGTGTGAAAAGGTGATATTTAAGAAGGTATACGACCCTATACAGAGTCCGATAAGGAAGGGTAAAGACAAGTACATGGTCCTGTTACCGTAAAATTAATGACGGTGTAATACCACGTAAAATGTCACTCCATTTCCTCCATAGAGGAGAAATGAGAAGAAACAAATTTTTTTTTTTTTATCGAGACATAAAAGGTCTCACCTGAAATATTAGTAGACCCACTCACAATATAAGTAATCCTAAAACGAATCCTGTTATAATTGAGATTTCAAATTACTTAAACTGTATAAATCAGAAAGATGTATCGTTGTAATCATAAAAAGAGATGAATAAAGTAGAATAAAGGATGGGGATTAATTCTAATAGATCAAAAGGAGTCTGTCTAGGGTACGTGAGTAACGTTCCTAGTCACGGGAACTGGGTTTGGTAACAGTCGTTTCTCTGACATAGGAAAAAGAATCTACCACTCTGGAGGTGGAGGTAGTCTGTGTAGGTAAATGATTTCATCGACCTCTTCGGTTTTCTTTAGACTCTTCGGATTAAGTGAAAGTATGAAAAGACCTTATTCGGATCTTCAGACCCAGAGACTGAGACGGGAGTCCTGTCGGGGGAGATGTTAAAAGGAAAAGGGTAAAAGGACGGTAATCTGAATCTACTTCGTTCATTAAGGTAAACCAGACTATATAACTACTAAATTACAATACACAGTACACGGTAACGTCTCCGAATTACCAATAAACACGACTATGTTAGAAGATCTTATACTTCCGGTCCCTGTAGATTCACATATGAAACTCGATTGGATCCTACACCAAATATCCTTCATTTTTACTCGTGATTCTTTCTATTTAAGAGTTTCGGAAAATTTTTTATAATAAAAGTCAATTGAGATAGTAAGTCTTTGGTATAATCAGAAATCCCTGAAGGAATTGGTAGGTCACCAATTCTGAAGTGGAAGGTTACGTCCCCCATGTTCCAGGTAGGGACCAACCCCTCGATTCTAGAGTGCACGGAATCTTTGTTTTTGGGGGTTGTGTATTTTGTCTTAGTTATAACTTTGTATTAGGTTATTTTTGAAATTTTTATTATATTGCTTTAAATTTTCTATTTTATGGAAATTGTTTTGTTTTTGTCATAATTAGAAATATAATTTGAGTTTTCGTAAAATGAAGTTATACAACCACTTGTAAATGACTTATCGATAATGTACAGTCCGTAAAACGCATACAATATTTTCAGAAATTTTATTGTAACTTCTTGTCTATAATTAGTGGCGTCGATACCCGATAACTCACACATGTTGTGTACTCCGGGTCACGACTTACAAAGTGTATCTATAACATAAAAATATATCATATATAACAACATTTTAAGACTAAAAAAAAAGACACTATAAAGGACATAGACTAGGTCTTTCGGTCTATAAAATTCAAAAGTTTCTACCTTTTTGTTTTTCCTTTTTTTCTTTCGAAAATTTTTAGGACTAGAAATTCCCTCTTTCGTCTCTTTATTTGAGAATCCCCTCCGTGTACAATCATTTGTCCTGAGGAACGGGATTCGTGAACGAGTCACAGGACTCGGTCTCTCATCCTCTTTCAAGGGGCCCGGAACGGACAGGGTGGGTCAGGGATCAGTGTGAGATGGGAACCTCCTCCCGATCTCAGAATAAGAAACCCACGTCGGAGTTCCTCCGTCTTTCAGAGGTCCCTTCTTCCCCGACGTACCATAAAAATCCGTCCACCCGGAAAACGTCATAGTACCTCTGTACTTTTTGATGTCTTCCAGACCAGAACTGTTCAGAACGAATGTCCTTGGTTTCTACGCGGTCCAACACACCTATCTTCTGGTCCCCGGTCTGTCCTACTGCCGAAGAGTCACCTGTGGTTTCTGGGTACAGACGGGACAGAGGACAGAGAACAGTGATACATTTAGGAGGTTATAGATTTCCCCTTTTTCCTTTCCGTAGGAACTCTTTCCATCCCTCGACGTATACAGACATACCACCCTCGCTCACCCTGGGCACTGGGGACTTAACCGTCGACCCAGTCAGGGGACTACCTTACGTCGGAGTGAGACACTCCATCTGAGTCTACGTCTTCGTTAGGACGGACTACAGTATGTCCCTTCCTGATGTTAAACTCGGATTTGACTAAGATTTAGACTTTAGGATCCCCAAATAAACGTCGTTGTACCTACGTTGATCTCTAATAGTCTGGATCACTTCATTCAGTCTTTCTCTTTCTGTTTACAGTATGCTTGAGTGAATATACACTTTAGATTTTATACTGTGCTTACATGGATACTTTGTCTTTGTCTGGGTGTCTGTATTTCTTGTCTGAACACAAACGACTCTCCCCTTCCGACCCCCTCTCTACCTCACCCTCCAACCCTAATCGTCTACATTCGACAATATATATCTTACCAATTTTTTATTCCAGAATGACATATCGTGTCCTTTATATAAGTTATAGGATACTATTTGGTATACCTTTTTATATTTTTCTTCCACA
Organism: Capra ibex; assembly: GCA_006410555.1. Classification (NCBI taxonomy): domain Eukaryota; kingdom Metazoa; phylum Chordata; class Mammalia; order Artiodactyla; family Bovidae; genus Capra; species Capra ibex. The sequence goes on from SJYO01052474.1 coordinate 33,992,124, forward strand.
CACACACACACACACACACACACACACACACATATTGACTTAATGAAACGATATGTAATCTTTAATTGTGTTGTAACATTTAGTTGATGTGAAGTTTTTATTTTTCTCTTTTTTCTCGTTTTAGGATCCCCGAATAGTAATCTGGTGGAAACCCAAATGTCTACCATTTTTACTGGTTTTTAGTGGATGTCGGATCTCGAGTGTCTCCCCTCGACCCTAGATTCCAGTCGGAACCGAGGATAAAGGGACTCGGAGTGCCGGAGGTGTCCCACCGGTACACGAGTAGAATTCCGGAGAGAAAAATTAAGATACCTTGTTTACAACCGGTCAGAGGGTCTACCGTATACCTATAAGTATCATCTTAACTAATAAGCTCGAACTTTCCTTTACTGAATCAGGTTACCGAAGTAGACTTCGAGTCCTTTAAATTCGGATCTGAATTGGGTTCTAGTGTTTCGGTCACTTACCATCTACTCTTAGATCTTGACAAATGGACCTGGCATTATGGTCGGTGTGAACCGAAAATTTTACAGGTAAAAATTTCTTTATTGTATTTATGTTTCGTAGTAGTTTTTAACTCTATTACTCTGTAACAGTAACATTGAAGACCTCCATTACTATGAAGAAAGAGGCACCAATACTACGGTCAAATACGTTTGTCATCGTCAATGCTCTGGACCACTAAAGGAACATTACGATCCCAATGGTACAACTTCTCACGTCTACGTCTTGTAAAGGTAGTAAAGTCTTTCCGGGCACCCTGTGGTGACGAGATGTCTTTTAGTTAGTTCCTCAATTTACTTCAACTACCTCAAGTGAGATTTGTGATAGTTAGAGGTTTTACAGGAACCATAGTTTTACCACCCCAATTGTATAGGACGTGAGTGAAGAAAAAAAAAATTAAATAATAAAACAAAACAAAACAAAATTAAAAATAAAAATGAAATAAAACGAAATGTTATGACATAACCAAAACGGTATGTAACTGTACTTAGTCGGTACCCACATGTACTCAAGGGGTAGGACTTGGGGGGAGGGTGGAGGGTGGGGTATAGTAGAGAGACCTAGTAGGGACACGTGGTCGGGGTTCGTAGGACATAGGACATAACTTGTATCTGACCGTTAAGCAAAGAATGGACTATCATATGTACAAAGTTTCGGTAAGAGGGTTTAGTAGGGTGGGAGAGGGAGAGGGTGTCTCAGATTTTCAGGCAAGATATGTTGACACAGAGAAAACGACAGAGTGTATCTCCCAATAGTAATGGTAGAAAGATTTAAGGTATATATACACAATCATATGACACAACCACAAAAAGAAAGACCGAATGAAGTGAGACATATTATCCGAGGTCAAAATAGGTGGAGTAATCTTGACTAAGTTTACATAAGAAAAATTACCGACTCATTATGAGGTAACACATATACATGGTGTCGAAAGAATAGGTAAGTAGACGACTACCTGTAGATCCAACAAAGGTACACGACCGATAATATTTGTCACGACGCTACTTGTAACCCCATGCGCACAGAGAAAGTTAAGACCAAAGGAGCCACGACGTGAGTGAAGACATACAATATGTCTCCTGTTATAATCAATTTACTTACCGTTGAATTAAGTGTTAAGGGGTCCGAACGTACATTTCTAGGTAGAGCGACACTGTAGTGGTTGTGACTTATGTAAAAAAACGTCTACATAAAGATAAAATACTAAGAGAGAAGTTTTCTTCGTTAAAAACCTGAATATTTAAAATAGGAGAAAACGAAAAAATTAAATAATTTAATTCAAAACGGGAATAAAAAGTCTTTATAGGTAAGTAGATTTGGTATTATTTTGATCAGTGTAGGTACATACAAAAATAGACAACTGAGTTAGATCCTCATTACGTAATTTTGAAAGGTATTGTTAACTCAAAAACAAACGGACGCACTCTGGGGCCCAAGCAAGGGACCGTGGAGGTGGTTTTTTTTTTTTTAATTCAAAAACTTCAAAAGAAGAATATAAAACTCGTAATTTTCAAGGAATACTACTATACAATCAAAAATGTACCATTCTTTATTATGTCTCTGTAGTACGTGTATCAAATTGAGTCAAGGGGGGTCACCATTGTAAACATTTTGACATCATATTATAGTGTTGGTCTTATAGTTGTAAGTCTGTTAGGTACCTAGAATAAGTCTAAGAGGGTCAAAATGAACATGAACACATACACTGACATGTACACACAAATCGAGATTTATTAAAATAGTGTCAATTCTATGATTTGTTTAGGTAGTGGTGTTCCTGGGGAGAGAACTAAATATAAAAAAGACTTCCTCACGAACTCAAGTGTACGCTGTGAGACCCCTATAGACTAAACACCCAATTCCCCGTCCCCTTAAGTCTTTCACATAAAGACTCCCCTTTATTTACCTACACCGATATTCCCTTCTCTTTTTTCCTTGATTTGAAGTCTGTATTTGTTTCTGAGTTCCAATCGGACTATAAAAAAACAACAACAAGTCATCGATGTAACATAGGGTGAGAAACGTCGTGGTACCTGACGGCGTGACCGTGTGGTCCGAAGGGACAGGAAGTGACAGAGGGACTAAAACGAGTTGGAGTACAGGTGACTCAGCCACTACGATAGATTGGTAGAGTGGGACAGTGGAGAAGGGAACGGGAGTTAGAAGGGGTCTTAGTCCCAGAAAAGGTTTCTCAATCGGTTTTATAATCTCGAAGTCAAAGTCGTAGTCAGGAAGGTTACTTATTAGTCCTAACTAAAGGAAATCCTAACTGACCAAACTAGAAGAACGTAAGGATCCCTGAGGGTTTTCAGAAGAGGTCGTGGTGTCGACCTTTCGGACTATGTGTCTACGGTTTTTTTCCGAACCAAGTGTAAAAGTCGTATTGGAGTTACGATTTGACGTAGAGATGGATGTCTGGGTTATTGGAAGCGATTCGATTATACAGGTTTTCTGTTGGGAACTAGAAAGAGGAAGTAAGACTAGAAGAGAAGGAAGTCCGAAGGGAGAAAGTCATTTGTGATCGTAATTAGTAGAGGGTAAAAACCTTAATAGGACAGGATGTGTATAGGTCAGAAAGTCGTTTTGGACAACCGAAATGGAAGTTTCAAGTCATACTTGGACTGGAACAGACATCGGGGAGGAGGTTGGGGTAGGGTCGGGTAATAGGAAGTGACAGAATAACACGACTGAGTTTTGAACGGAGGACGAAAGACGACAATGGGGATATAAAGTAAGAAGAGAGTCAACCTCGTTAAGAAAACTTTTTTCCAGTCTAACACAAAGGAAACGAGTTTTGGGAGGGAACCGTAGGTGTAGAATAGTCTTACTTTACATTCAACGATAGACCCCGGAGTCCAGGTAAGGGTTCAGACAGATAGTCGGTGGATGAGAAAGTTGGTGAAAGGGGAAACGAGGGACACGAAGTCTTAAACACAAGTCTAAAACAGGAGAGACAAGTAGTTTGTACGGGTTGGGACGAGTGAGGACCCGAGGAACTACACGTGTCGAGGGAGACGAACCTTCCGACGCACTTCGACATGTCGCATAAGGAGTGAAGTAAGTCCGGAGACAGGGTCCAGTGGTAGATTCTCTCTAAAAGGACTGATGACCCTGGAGTCGAGGGAAGAGAAGACCTCCTCGAGAAACGGATCACAGTAGGATTATAATGTCTGTACGAAAAGTAACCAGACAATAGGAGGACAATGAACGAAAAGTCGGTTAACTTTCGGTCCTAAAACGGATAGAGAGACAACAACGGGGTCCTGGAGAGGACCATAGACGGTGTTGAATTACTTGGAACAAACTTACCTACTTATTTACAGTGACAAGATATGGTACTTGGTATCATTTACACTTTACTACATTCTCTTACTTCGGAGTGTTATCCAGGCGTATGATCGATAAAAATTTAAGAGACTACCTACAACCTTTTTACTTTTAAAGACCTACTAGTCGACTTCGACGACTCACGGTGAGTAGTGTTGAGAACAGTATTAGTTGAGTAATTTCATCCCTTCCGCGTGACAAATAGATTGACTTACTCACATTTGGTCCTTCCACTCCTGTGTTTACATTTCAGACACCCAACTTCAATTGTGACTTTTCACATCATAACTCATTTGTATTCCCCGTCACTGTGTGTGAGACGTGACTGTCTGGACATGTGGCAATGTCCCGTTCTCCTTGAAGTAGAGAACGTTTTCTCTGTCTTCTTACTTTACCTCTTCCACTCTAACCATGATGAATTTAGATACGGAAATACAAAATAGAGGATTAACACTGGGTTCCAATATTTAGTTCTATTATTTTTGACTATTTACGTAACGGAATTAAAGGGGGGTCCCCTCCATTTCCGTCTACCTCTTTCGTAGTTTTGTTTTGGAGAGACCGTTTCTGAGGAGTAATGACAAGTAAAATAAAGGACCGTAAGTTTCTGTTCTCACGTCAAAAATGAACAGCAACGTCTCCTCTACCTCGGACCCCAGTCTATTATTGTCACCTTCGGTGCTCTCTCTTTCAAAGAAAATCTCACTCTTCAATCTTCCCAAGAGTTACTACGACGTTTATGACACGTGTCCAGGAAACACGAGTGTTGGGTTTAGACCCCAGGTACGAGTCGAGAATCTGTCTTTATTTATAAGGGTTGTTGAAATGAAAGTCTCCAAATCTGCTTTCCCAGTCTTTAATTTGGTTTCAACCTCCCTTAATTGGAGATCAAATCGACTAAAGAACGATTTATAGATGGAGGACTCCAAGATGTCAGTTTTTCCTTCCGTAAGATCTCTGAATCGAAGAGGGGGAAAAAAAATAATTTCACTATCTCTTAATTTTTTTTTTTTCTTATTCTTATATAAGAGATGTCATAAATTGTTACGTGGAGATAGAGGTCTCTAGAGGTCTCACACGACCATTCAATGAAAATAGAGAGTACTCTTTATCCTCCGTTTACTCATTATGTCTATTAGGGAATCTTTGGAAGTGTTATCCTTTAAACCCTGAAGGGACCTTCAAGTCACCAATTCTAAGACACGACGGTGACTTGGGTAACTTGGGTGTTCCCCGTTCACAAGTCAGGGACCAACCCCTTGATTCTACGGTGTACACACCGTTTTTTTTTTTTTTCTTTTTCTTTTAAATTAGAAGATACTTCAGTCTTTAAATGAGGTACTTTGATTGAATTCTTTTATTAAAGACAGAAGTTTTCGGAGGTCTCGAACGTTACTTCCCATTTTAGGTGTGGTCTCAAGAGGAAGGAACAGGACGGAAACAAGGGACTCACTTCCAGTACCATTTCTACCTCATTCTACTCTTCTCCGTTTACTTCTTCGACCCCGAACTTATTACGTTTTCGACCTCGTAAGGGTACCCTCGTTCACCCTCACTTGACACCGAGCTTCCAGAGATTTGTCCCTAGTGAGTAAGTACTGGTCGTCCGACTACCACGAAACTCTTCGTCCCGTCCCACACTTGAGTTGGACCGAGGAGGGAAACGAAGAATCAAGTCACTGGTACTCGGGAGTCAAAGGAACAGACAGTTAATACATTGAAAAAATTTGTAATAAAATTACCTGGTAAAAGTTTCAGAAATAACTTAAACGATATTATAACGAAGAAAAGAATACAACAACCAAAAAACAACAAAAAAAAAAAAAAAAACTGGAACTCCGTTCACCCTAGAATCGAAGGACTGGTCTTAGTTTTTACGTGGGGACGAAACCTTCCACTTTAGAATTGGTGACCTTTTTGTTCCTACAGGGATGTATTTAACAATTAATTTGTTACGTATTTACATGGAGGTGACCATGGATGACGTATCGTCCACCAGGCTTTTACGGGTAAAAGAATAGAGGAATAATGGAAATGATTCTTGTCCTACTTCCCGGGGGACCTGAACCACTCCTCTTATATGGGAGTTATCTAGTATTTTGTGTAATGATCCACACGGTATTTTTCTGTGATTATCTTAATCTCCTCCTCTGTGATCGATCTCCCCAGTTCCCTCGGAAGGTTTTCATCAAAAGGTCTTTCACGGAACTCCGGGGGTACGGACCAGAGGATAAGTGTAGATGAACGGAGGGTTTAAGGTTCAAGTCAAAAGAAAGAAGAGAAAAAAACCGGAGTGGTACACGGTACATCCTGAAGAGACTGGTCCTCAGTTTGGGTACGGAGAACGTAACCTTCGTGTCTCAGAATTGGTGACCTGGTGGTTCTTTCAGGAGGCGAAAGTAGAACTAGACCGAGGTGGAAATGAGGGGGTTGGTAAAGTACATACCTGAAGCCTAAGAGATTGACGGGGTAAGAGACTGAAGGGTCCTCCGTCAAAGGACGAGGGTCGGGGGATAGACCCTCTGGTTGGAGTGACACCCGGTCACCGGGACGATAGTGGAAAGGAGAAGATTGCCAATCTAGCCCCGTTGATCTTCACGATCCAAGTCATCTTGTTTTGGATCCGGAAGTAAGGGTATAGTACTTAAACGGAAACATAGCCGACGACCCTGGTGTACTCACATTCGGGACTTCACATTTGCGGAATAATCCCTAAACTTACTAAAAAGAAAGGTTTTAATTTAGAATTTTTACACTAAATTGTAGTAGCAACAGGAAACTCACGAAGACTAAAATCTTTCTGTAAGATAATCGTAGACTATGACAATTGACTCCGTACTCGAACGGAAGTAGTCTCCGTCTTTTTACAGAAACCTTCCTTTGTTATAACAATGTTGAGTTTGTACGTTTCGACATAGTTTAGTCGTTGGAAAGTTGATAAAGTTAAAATTTATAAGAGTGATGGACAACAATTACCCAGATTGAGAAACACTGGGACACTGCCGTTGTGGTGCGGTCAGAAGGGACAGGAAGTGCTAGAGGACCTCAAAAGAGTTTGAGTTTTGGAGACTCCTTCTATTTCTTTATCTCTCATTGGAACAGAACTCTTCTGTAACGACGAGTCGAAATCTACACCATCTCGTCTTTCTTTTTTTGACGGACTGACTATTTTTTTCTTACTTTAAAACGGTAAACGTTGTCGTGCCTACCTGAACCTACCATAGTACGAATCGCTTTACGTAGTACGTCTCTTTCTGTTTATGACATACTAATGTGAATATAACACTATAGTATGAACCTGAGATTTTTCATTTTGATCACTTATATCGTTCTTTCTTTATGTGAGTGTCCATTATCTCTTGTTTGATCACCAAGTGATGACCCCTCTCCCTTCCCCCTTCCCCATTCTATTCCCGTCCCCTAATTCTCCATCTTTGATGGTACATATTTTATTTATTCGATGTCGTGACCTTTATATCGTTTATAGGAGATTACGGATATTTACCTCATATTACAAAGTTTCAACATTTAGTGATACAAGTTGTGGACTTTGAATACATTATAATATTTAGTTGATATAAAATTAAATTTTTTTTTTTGGACGGACCGACTTGTCACAATTTAATAAATGATGCGACACGAGGACGTCACCCTCAGACACTTTACGACACAATAAAAATTCGGATTGATTGAAGTCACTAATGGTATTTGGGAATCTTTAAGAGACATGGGTTATAGTTCTTATATTGAAAGATTTATTAGATTAAGAGCTACGATTCTTAATTTACACGTTACTTAATTTTCGATATCTCTTCGGACAGAGATCGTGATACAAGACAAGTCAGTGAGTCAGTACAGGGTGAGGAACACTGGGGCACCTGACATCGTGTGGTGTGAAAGGACAGGTAGTGGTTGAGGGCCTCGAATGAGTTTGAGTACAGGTAGCTCGACCACTACGGTGGTTTGGTAGAGTAGGAGACGGTAGGGGAAGTGGAGGACGGAAGTCAGAAAGGGTCGTAGTCCCAGAAAAGGTTACTCAGTCAAGAAAAATAGTACACCGGTTTCATAACCTCGAAGTCGAAGTCGTAGTCAGGAAGGTTACTTATAAGTCCTGACTAAAGGAAATCCTACTTGACCAACTTAGACGAACGTCAGGTTCCCTGAGAGTTCTCAGAAGAGGTTGTGGTGTCAAGTTTTCGTAGTTAAGAAGCCGTGAGTCGAAAGAAATATCAGGTTGAGAGTGTAGGTATGTACTGATGACCTTTTTGGTATCGAACCTGATATACCTCGAAACAACCGTTTCGTTACAGAGACGAAAAATATACGACAGATCCANCCTCGAAGTCGAAGTCGTAGTCAGGAAGGTTACTTATAAGTCCTGACTAAAGGAAATCCTACTTGACCAACTTAGACGAACGTCAGGTTCCCTGAGAGTTCTCAGAAGAGGTTGTGGTGTCAAGTTTTCGTAGTTAAGAAGCCGTGAGTCGAAAGAAATATCAGGTTGAGAGTGTAGGTATGTACTGATGACCTTTTTGGTATCGAACCTGATATACCTCGAAACAACCGTTTCGTTACAGAGACGAAAAATTATACGACAGATCCAAACAGTATCGAAAAGAAGGTTCCTCGTTCACAGAAAATTAAAGTACCGACGTCAGTGGTAGACGTCACTAAAACCTCGTGTTCTTTTAGTTCAGTCAGCGACAAACGTGACAAAGGGGTTGATAAACGGTACTTCACTACCCTGGTCTACGGTACTAGAATCACAAAACCTACGATTGAATTTTTGAATTTTGAGTTTTTGAAAAATTCAAAATTCGGTTGAAAAAGTGAGAGGAGAAAGTGAAAATGGTTCTCCAAGAAGTCAAGGAGAAGTGAAAGGTGGCATTCCCACCACAGTAGACGTATAGACTCCAATAACTATAAAAGGGTCGTTAGAACTAAGGTCGAACACAAAGCAGGTCGGACTGTAAAGTGTACTACATGAGAGGAGGGTGGAAGGAAATAGGATTTTAACTTATATAGGGTTTAGATCCAGAACTTAGCGACCAGGAGAGTGATTTCGTACGATTGGATCCTAAACGAAATGGAAACGTCGAGGTAGAACTCTGGTTAGTGGGAAGACTAGGTCTAGTCCAAAAGGATAACGAAAAACCTAAACCTGTCGAATGGTGTAAGTCACAGATGGATTTTGACGATAAAGAAGTACCTACGACTTTAGACGGGAGAACGTATTGTGGTCTTAGAACTGAGGAAATTGTAAAAATCATCTTTTCCTCCGTGACGATCAAAGGTAGGTGAACCCTTTAAGAGAGAGGGGATTTAGGGGAAACAAGACTAGTAAAGATCCAGTGTGGTGACCCCGGGGGTCTCTGTTCAACAACAAATCAGGATTCAGAAATCTGAGAGACACTGGGGTACCTGACATATCGGAGGTCCGAGATGACAGATACCCTAAAGGGTCCGTTCTTACGACCTCACCCAACGGTAAAGGAAAAGGTTCCTTAGAAAGGGTAGGACCCTAGCCTAGGTGCAAAGGAAGTAACCGTCCGTCTAAGAAATGATGATGCGGTGGTCCCTTCTTGAAGTTCTCTTTTCAGTATCGGGTTTGAAGAGGGACTGACAAATTACGGATTAAAATTCAAGAGTTTCATATTTATTTAGAATCTCTGGAGTAAAAGGGTCACTGACGTATACTAAAACTACAGAAAAAGTTCTTAAGATAAAATTCTTAAGATTTTATATGTGAGCCCTTATTTTTTCGTTTTCATAAACCCATACAAGGTCATTTTATAAGGGGTGATATTTAAAAACCTTCTGCCTCACGAAAGGGGATTCATAGAAGTAAAGTTTCGAGAAAAACCAAAAGGTCCTAATAAGGTCACACCTCTTTTTCTTAGTCAAGGAAATACAGTATAAAACAACTTCTAGGTTATAAAAAAAAAATTAGAGTTTCTAATATATACGAAAAACGACAAAAGATAAATTTCCAATGAAAAAAACGGGACAGATCAATACTTGACTTGATTGCAATATACTCTGATACGTGAATTTACGACTTAAGTCGTGGCCCCACTTAAAGTTATTTACTTGTGAATTTTGAGTCATTGAGAATCACAATCTACCCTTTAATAAAAAATTTTTTGTGTCTCAACAATTCACACACACATATATATATATACGTGTTCTTTAGTGTTAGATTTGGGATTCAAAAAAAAAAAAGAAAAGTTGTAAAATTTTATATATTTGTTGACTAATATCCACTTAAGTGAACGAAAGTAGTCATCACAATCGACCCTTAATAAAAACAACATTTAGTTCTTCTTCTCTTGTAGTTTGACTTATTTTTTTATTTACAATGAAAACACCGTAGTTTCAATCTTCTTAGACCCCCCTCGACCTCGTGACTGTCAAGTCACTAAACCTCCCTTCTCCAGAATTTCGATAAAACTTATAGTTTCTTCTTTAAGGATTATTTACGATGAAATATAATTGGGTGTAAATTGTTCCGACCTCGATGACTTCTTACTGTGATATTTTCTACGACTTTAAGCTAAAACTAGTCGATGTGTGAAAGTACTGAGTTGATTCTTATAAACATCTTAATTTATCAGTTCGTGTATTAACCATAAGGATTGTTAAGTGAGTGTTCTTGTGTAAAGATAACTATTCTTTGGAGGGGCCTTTCTGTCACCTTAACGGGGTACTTAATACTTCCCCGAACAGAGGTACTCGTCGAGAAACTATCATAGACTACCCTAGTGACGAGACTCGTGGAGGATTACATAAACGATGACTTAATCATTATCCAAAGATTGGAGTTCCGTGAAAGGGGTGTAAGTCGGAAAATAACACGTCGTCTGACTCAACTCTATATATTGATTGTGTCGAAGGAAAAAGAAATAAAGAAACGAAAATTTCACAGTGGCTTTCTACGTTGTTCTTATATATTATATTATAGATGAATGTCACGAAATCGCACTGTCCTTTCCAAAAATAAGAGGGGTTTTTTAGAATGGAACTTAAATGAAATTGTTGTTGATCCGACTATGTTAGAAAAGTGACTTGGAACAGCACAAGACCAAGGAGAGGACGGGGTCTCAAGTAAACGAAAACTTTTTATAGGTCTACTTTAAACTCTCTCTTTTCGACCAAGAAAACAGTAAATCTGTTTTGTCTTGTCCGACAGATTTTTGTCTTGTCCGAAAATCTCGGAATCGTAGCTTATGTCAGTAATCCATCAAGAGTCGGTTGGGACCTTGTCACGACCTTTTCTTGGGGTACCTAGTGGAAACCGTACTTATCTTACATTTTTATGAAAGTAGGTGGAACTCTAAGACCGAGTCCTTGGTGTCTTACGTCGAGTCCGTAAGTTGACTACCTAAAATAAAAATTTTTCTGTATGTCCGATAAAGGCCTTCTTTTCAAACAAGAGGAGAGTTTTCCTTTCGATACCCCACTGTAAGATCTTGTTCCTTTATAACGATTATCTTACCAGACTTGGTCCCAGGAGACGGATAGCCCGAAGGGACCACCGAGTCGACCATTTCTTAGGCGGACGCTACACCCTCTGGACACAAGTTAGGGACCCAGTCCTTCTAGGGGACCTCTTCCCTTGCCGATGGGTGAGGTCATAAGAACAGACCTCTTAAGGTACCTGTCTCCTCGGACCGCCCGATGTCAGGGACCCCAGTGTTTCTTCGTCTGTGTTGACTCGCTGAAAGTGAAAGGAGACAAATATGTTGATGATGATAAATATAGGTTTAATTTTAAGTGGACATTCAACTCTATATCAGAGAACCAGTTAGAATAAATAAATGGAAATTGGAGGGAGATAAAAATTTAGTTGTTCGTGTACATAAATCAAAATACAAATCCATAGGGGATACGACATCCAAACCGATATATCTATAACATTTATCTGACACGGTAAAAGGCAAGACAAGATAAAATACAAAGGATCTAAATTTTATGACAACCAAAGTATAATCACTAGACCTTATGCAAAAAAAGATGAGATAGATTAATACAGGGACTTTGAAGATAATGAGACACTGAAGGATCTTTTCAAAATATCTTTTTTTAAAAAATTTCCTCCTTCGCGAGACACGATTCCCAAGTCGGTGGTAGTGGAGAAACAAATGAGGACCTTTTAATCTCTTTCTCGTCTAGTGGGGAGTCCCACCATTTGTAGACACAGAAGTTCCCTCAAAGAGAGATCAGGACCCATACTATAATAATCGTTTCAACACTTGAATTGATCGACGGGTCCTGATCTCACCTGATCACTCAGGGTCCGGTGGACTTAGATATCTCATTTACGGAGAGCCCGATGAAGTCAGAACCAAAGTTCCTTCCCACTTTTTCGTTACAGTGAAGAGGTCTTGTGACCGAGAGAGAAAAGGATAATTTACACAAACACGGTATCCTTTAATATGCTTTTTACATTCTTTCAGACCTCGAGACTCCGGGATTTTATAAAGGGAAACTACAAGTCGTATTCAATGGGTTTCCTGTATTAAAAAATCTGGATTCAAAGACTTTGACTCACTAGTGGCCGGAGAATACGTATCAGTCAGGATACTTCTTTACTTATTCTGAAGAGATGTAAGTAAAATATAAAATATAAAGACAAAGGAAAATGATTTTCAAATTAATCTAGAGTCGTCCTACTGAGACTATGTGGACTAATACTTTAATTACTCTTGTTTTGAGTCCAATTATAAAACTTTGTAGTGAGCTTATTACGTTCGACAAAAGAACTTTCGAAAGTGGAAGAGACAATGGGGACCTACCCGAAGGAGTCGTTCTCGAAGTACGACAAACATTTCAAGAGACGTCCTCGAGGTGAGAGAACGTAGTAAGGGTCACACACAAATGAGACCTACGAGGGGACTAAAACAAAGAGGTGCTAGAGGAACTCCGAAACGAATATAAAAACAAGGAAAACCTAGATGAAGGAGAGAGTAGGTATATAGATTTAATCTTTACATTTTATGGACTAGTTTTATTACGGGTGTTCTCTCTTCTTTGTAGAAATTACTCTTGAAAACCTTTTATACCTTTTTAGGTTTTAGTCTATCATGTTCAATAAAAAAAGAAACACAAACAAGACTGAATATTTGATACAACTATAAAATACATGGTAAATTCGGTGGAATTTATGTAAAATCCTACTCCATTCTTTTTTATATCATATATTAATATACATCTATAACAGTAAAATATATCATTTTTATATCATATATTAATGTTCTCGTTTGTAAATGTATCATGAACTATGTACGGTCAATGACTGGATTCTTTAAAGACGTATTATTGAGAAGATGGAACGATGACGGAGTACATAATTCACGTTAATAATAGGGACAAAAATGTCTAATCAGTCACCTCCGTATCTCAAAAGGAATGGTACACTTATAGTGTATTGATCATTGACGTCTCGGTCCTAAATCTGGACTCAGTAGATCGATACCGTGAATGTAAGACTGGTGACTCGGTGTGGGGATTAAGTGTTTATTTAATAAACGAATCAATTGTCGACTTGAGGTTGTCTTTCAAAACCCAAAAAAAAAAAAAATTGAATAGGATAAGGAATTGATTATTGTTGTACGAATAGGGTCAGGACTGAAGGATTACTGACTTGTAATTCTAAATCTGGAAGGTCGGGATGTTAGAAAGAGAATGGGTGTGTGAGAGTAGGGGAGGAAGGTAGAAAGTTATGTCAAAGTATGTTATAATACGTAAAGTATGTAAAAAATAACATAAAATAAAATAACATAATAACATACAGTATGTTATAAACCAATTTGGATACGATCAATAAAAAGAAAGTGATAATCAAAAGAACCAAACCAAACCTTATACAAACCAAAAGGACCCTCAATTATTAATTGAACAAAAAAGCAAACGAACTTTACATATGATAACAATTTATAAATTGATAACAATTTAGAACGGTTTCGAGATTTTGGAGATCTTAAGGAGTTATGCAAGTGGTTAGAGGTCAATCCTTTAGATGATTTAGGTCTAAAGAAAAGGTCGTACGAGAGTCCTGGGAGACAGGTAGAAGACAGTCTAGAAAACAGAGAGTCGTGATTACCATTGGACCGAGAGGTGAAGTCGGAGGAGGACTTTAACGGGAGGGAGATGGTAGAACTTAGGAGAGAGAAGTAGTCTACTGAATGGGAAAACACGATTAAGTAAAATCCTTTGTGCCTCAAGTTAAAGACTCTTTCTTATGTTCCTTCGCTTAACTCTCTATCGTGCCTAGACTTTCAGACACAAGATGAGAGTGTGAACTGACTGTTGTACCAATCCCATCTTGATCTTCAACCATTATTACAAGGTCTCTGACCTTCCGAAGGTCGTAACGGTAATTCGTGTTGTCCTAAGGTTAGGGACTAGGATATGTATTCGGGTAGCATAAATAAACAAAGATCCTTTAAGTATTGGAAGAGAAGTGGAGAACACAAGATTTTAAAGTGTCATTACACGAAGTCATACCCGATAAAACTTCCCCGGGAACACTAAATTTTTTGGTACAGGAGGGTAAGACCTTTGTACAAAATAACAAAGAAACGATTACACAAGGGTAGATGAAAGAGAGAAAAGACAAAAACTTGGGTTATTGGTAAATTATGTGTAGAAGTTCAAACTAGGAGACAGGATAAATAGAAATAGAAAGATAAAGAAACAGAAAGGTCTTTTATATGATCTGAAATGGTGGACCCAAAAAAACAAAAACAAAAACAAAAAAAGGCTATGTAAAAGTAAAAGATTCTTTGTAAAAATAAAGTACTAAAAAGGAAAAATTTTAAAAAAACTCTTAATATTTTGTGTACTCTTATTCACAACAAAAACCACCACAACAAGTCAACGAGTCAGTAAAAATTGAGAAACACTGGGGTACCTAACGTCTTGTGGTCCGAAGGGACAGGAAGTGGTATAGGGTTTCAGACGAGTTTTATTTACATATTCATTATTTACACGTAGAATAACTTAATGATATTTTTATTCGGGGGAAATCGGTGGTCAGATCCATTCTTTATCTTGTGACGGTCGACGGGTTTATGAGTCTATGTATGCGGTTTATGTTAGGAAAGAGTGAGGGATTTATATTGACGACAGAACTGGAACCTTTACCGGTAAGGGAACGAAACAAATGTAATTATTAGTGGTGTATATTGCCCCGTAGGGACTACCGATTTTACCACTTCTTAGACGGACGTTAGGTCCTCTGTGTCCAAGTTAGAGACCCAACCCTTCTAGGGGACCTCTTCCCTTACCGTTGGGTGAGGTCAAAAGAAGGGACCTCTTAAGGAACCTGTCTCCTCGGACCGTCCGATGTCAAGTACCCCAGTGTTTCTCAGTCTGTACTGCTCGTTGATTGTGAAAGTGAAAAGTACGTGAGAATTTTTGATGTCGATTCAAAGGAAAAAATTTTTTGGCACTAAATTGACCTTAATATGACACATTCGATAAAAATTAGAAAACAAGTTGTAATACAGACTCTTTACGTAGGTACAACGTACCCTCAAGTAAAAATCAGAAATGTCGGTAGATAACATATATATACGATATTGCACACTTAGGAAAAATGACAACTATCTATAAATACAATCTGTATACGGATACTCACCCTAACGACCCAGTATCCCAACCATATAGGAGTGAAATCATTCCTTCTTATTTCACAAACGGGTAGACAAGAGGGTTAAGGGTGGGGTGAGTGTCACACTCGAGAAGTCAACGAGGAGTGGTTGAAAATTTGAACAAATGAAAGATTAAAATCGGTAAGATCTTCACCCTCTACCATTAAATTGTCCCTTCAAATCAGTGATTCACCACAGACTGAGAGAACGTGGGGGAACCTGACGTTTAGTGGTCAGAGAAGACAGGTATCCTAAAGGGTCCGTTCTGATGACGTCACCCAACGGTAAAGGAAGAGGTCCCTCAGAAGGACTGGGTCCCTAGGTTGGGTACAGAGGACGTAACCGTCCACCTAAGAAACGGTGACTCAGTGGTCCCTTCGGGACACCAAAATTATACACAAAAGAACTAGTGTCTACTCTAACACTAAGTAACAAAAAACAAGTGAAGATCCAATTTTAAGTGGTCTTTAACTATGACATCTACCACATTTCCGTTCCAGTTCAAAAAATTTTATTCCTATAGGTCAAAAGGGGTTCTGTAACTGACTTTAAAAAGGAATAAAAGACGAGAAATCTAAAGTAATATTTAACACGTGAGTACGAAGACAAAGGTCCTATAGCTAGGACAACGCAACCAGCCAAACAGAAAGGTACGTTGTTAAAGTGAGATAGAATTAGTCTCGTTGAAATAATACAGAAACATAAGTCATCTCGTTCATAAGGGTTTAAGAACAACGTGAAAATTTCGTTAAGACTTTAGACGAACAATTCAAAGTAAGTACGTATGTGTGTGTCTTTGTTACGGAACCCTAACAAAAAACTTAAACGTAACTTAGATACATAGTTAAACTCTATGAACGTTATGACTTAGAAGGTAAAGTACTTGTGTTAGATATAGAGATAAATTCAAAATAATAAGAAAGAGTTGTTCCACATTAATTTAAAAACGAATCCTCAGAATTTTTGATAAAATTTTCTGATTAATTATTATTAATAAAACTAGGATAACAGATACTATAGAACAGTTTTAAAATAAAAAATTATTCCACAACGGTCATATACCAAACGATAATATATAAAAAAGAAGGACTCGACGATCATATTCCTTAACGTCAATCGGAACATAGATTATTTAGGTAATAAGTAAGATTATTTAAATATCTAATGAAACTTAAAAGATGTACAGGTCGGTATTGTAATTCATACTATAATCGAGATCCTTAAATATTATAATAAAAGTTTGATTCCTTCAAGAGAAGATGAAAATTACACGATTTTCAAAAATAATATTGTTTTACAACCTAAAATGGTTTAGGAAAAGTATATCTGTTAAAATAGTATGAATATTCGAAACAAAAAATAAACACGATAATAAGAAAAGATAACTTATATTACATGTTATCTTATAAGTTATAAAGATGACTTGTCTTATAAACTTATATTAAGATATTAGATATGTTACAGACAAAAAGAGTGAACAAGATATAAGAGAACAGAGAGAAAAAAATTGAAAATAACCTAGTTTTTAATGAAGTTAAAACCCGTCACACCTTCTGTGCGTGAGAAGGTAACAAAGACGTCCAGAAGCACTCTAGTGTCGTACTTGGGACTGAGTAGTCTCAACTTGTAATGGAACATGAAAATGGTCGAAAGACCCGTGATGTTCCTGTAATCTTGTGAAATCAAGTCAAATAAGAGGATAGTAGGTTGAAATTAAGACGGATGTCACATTTGAACTATTTTTATTGTCGAATGTCAGGTATAAACAAAACTAATTAGGTGTATAAATAATAAAAGTAAAGAAAGACGTAGAATTTGAAACATAGACCTTATTCAAAAGAAGACGAATTTCTTATAGGTAATCAAAAGAGAGATCCAGTCAAGACGATCACTATTCAATAAAGTCAAAAACGAACAAACTTTTATGTAAATTAAGTGGAAGAAAAACTTTCCTATAAAAACGATGTTTTATCCTAGGTCTTGTAACTTCTATAATAGGGTAATTGAGATCTGCAGGAACAAGGAGACTTTCATTGAAAAGACTGTCGAAGATAAAAAAAGGAAAATAAAAAGGAAGAGAGAGATGGTGGGGCGGGAGCCGAGGGAGGTGGTGGTGGGGGTGGGGGACTGGAACGGGTAGTGGTGGAGGTCACAATAATAAAAATTGACGTCTAAAGAAAAATAAAAAGATCGAACCTAAAAGAGACCTTAAAAACTTAAACGTTTAACTACAAAAAGTAAACAGAATCTTTCAAGTTTCCGTATACATATAATCCTGAACACTGATATAAGGACACAAAGAATAGGAGAGAAAATACAAAAGGTTTAGAAATAAAAAACGACAGAAGCCCATAAAAAGAAGACCGGAAAATAGGTTCACTGATTAAAGGAAAGTTTGAAAACATAGAAGACATTCAAAATTGAGACTCAAAAATTAAAATCAATATCAAATCTATAAAAAGACTTTAATGTAAAACAAGAAAAACTTCTATATAATAAAAAACAAAAGATCAAGATACAGTTACCTTGACAAAAGACGAGAGACAACAACGACAACCAAGTGGAAATACATCAACAACAACAAGTCACTGAGTGTGTACAGGTTGAGAAGTACTGGGGTGCCTGACGTCGTGTGGTCCGGAGGGACAGGAAGTGGTAGAGGGTCTCGAACGAGTTTGAGTACAGGTAACTCAGTCACTACAGTAGGTTGGTAGAGTAGAAGACAGACGAGAAGCGTAGTCCACCGGTTTCATACCCTCAAAGTCGAAGTCGTAGTCAAGAAGGTTACTTATAAGTCCTGACTAAAGGAAATCCTAACTGACCAACCTAGAGGAACGTCAGGTTCCCAGATAGTTCTCAGAAGGAGTCGTGGTGTCAAGTTTTCGTAGTCAAGAAGTCACGAGTCGGAAGAAATACCAGGTTGAGAGTGTACGTATGTACTGATGACCTTTTTGGTATCAAAACTGATCTACATGGAAACAGCCGTTTCGTTACAGAGACGAAAAATTATGGGACAGATCTAAACAGTCTCAAAAAGATGGTTCCTTGTTCGTAGTACGGACGTCAGTGGTAGACGTCACTAAAACCTCTGGTTCTTTTATTTTAGACAGTGACAAACGTAACAAAGGGGTAGATAAACGGTACTTCACTACTTTGACCTACGGTACTAGAAAAAATAAAAGTTACAACTCAAAATTCAGTCGAAAAAGTGAGAGGAGAAAATGGAAGTAGTTCTCAGAGAAATCAAGGAAAAGAGAAAGACGGTATTCCCGCCACAGTAGACATATAGACTCCAATAACTATAAAGAGGGCCGTTAGAACTAAGGTCGAACACGAAGTAGGTCGGGTCGTAAAACGTACTACAAGAGACGTATATGCAATTTATTCGTCTCACTGTTATATGTCGGAACTGTGTGAGGAAAGGGATAAACCTTGGTCCGACAACAAGGTATAGACCAAGATTGAAAACGAAGAACTACACGTATGTCTAAAGAGTCTCCCCTCCATTCCACCAGACCATAAGGATAGAGAAAATTCATAAAAGGTGTCAAAGAACACTAGGTGTGTCAGTTTCCGAACATAACTGGAGATAACACTGAATAAGGGAAAAAAAAAAATTCACTTCTCCTAACAAGGTTATTAACATAACACTTTAAACATCTTCATTAAACTTCGGACCTCAGTATAGTAAAAGGAGGTTTCTGTTAAAAGTAAACAAAAACGGTACAAGGACATCCTAGGATCGTCAGATTTAGTGTAACAAAGTAAAAGTATCAAGTTGTAAAGGACCCGGTGAGTCAACTAAACTTCGTCCCTGCGTCACACTTACCCCTGAAAGAAGGTCAAGAGAGAGTGAGGATCCCATGTCAGAAAATCCTGGGTTTGGGTCCTGTGTCCGTCAAACGAGAACCAGAACTTGGGAAAGAAGAAGGACTTGAGAAAGAAGAGAGCCTGAGGTGTTCCGACACTTTTTACGACTACTCTGGCAGTTGGTGAAAAAGATCTGACTGTCAACAGGGACCCGTCTTCATATAGGGTTTACTACCCGAGTAGAAAGATCAAAAGACCCAAATCATAAAAACAAATAAACCAAAACCGACGGAAGAGACTATGAGTTGTATCAATAGAGACAGAAGACCAGTCCGGAGACTATTGAAGTTCGTCTAAATAAAATGACACCATTTGACATATATTGAATGTATTTTGAATAACAAAATTGGTACAAATTCGTAGGTCAAGTCACCCTAATTTGAGTAAGTGTAACAAAACTTTGGTAGTGACGAGAGGTAAAGGTCTTACAATAGTAAGGTGTGACTTTGAGACATACGTAATTTTTCATATAAGGGTAAGGGAGGAGGAAGTTGGACATCATTGGTGGTAAGGCGAAAGACAGAGGCACCTACAATGATAAAAACCATAGAGTACACTCCCGTTAGTATAAACAGGAAAATACAGACCGTAAAGTAACTCGTACCATAGAAGTTCACAGTAAGTACAACGTCGTACACAGTCTTAAAGTAAGGGAAAATTCGGACTTATTGGAGGGCAACGTACATGTGGTGTGAAACAAATAGGAAAGTGGGTAGTTACCTGTAAAGCCAACAAAGACGGAATCGTTACTACTCCTGACGACGATACTTGTACTCACACATTTATTGAGAAACTCTTAGATGAAAGTCAAGAAAACCCTTCTATGGGTCTTCATCTTAACGACCTAGCACATCATCAAAATACACTCAGAAACTCCTTAAGGGTATAACGCAGGGTGGCACCGTTATGATGAAATGTGGGGGTAGTTGCTACGTGTCCCCAAAGTTAAGGAGGTGTAGAATGTTCTTGAACAAAAGACCAAAACGAAAATTTTTTTTTATTATCGGTAAGATTGTCTACACTTTACCTTCTGGTGACAGTAAAAGTAATCGTAAAGAGATTACTAATTACTATAACTCGTAGAAAAGTTTACGAATAACCGGTAAACATATAGAAGAGACCTCTTTACAGACAAGTTCAGGTAACGAGAAAAAACTTAACCCAACAAGCCAAAACAACAACGCACAATCTTCAAGAAATAGATAAGACCAATGATTAAGGAATAATATATATACTGAATCTTTGTAAATGAGGATAAAACACCAAACGGGGCGTGGGGGGGTGGAGGAAAAAAAAAAAAAAAAAAACCGATGTGACACGACATGTACCCTAGAATCAAAAGACTGGTTCCTAGTTTTGGTGACACCGGGACGTAACTTTCACACCTGAGAATTGGGACACCTAACGGAAGAATGAGATAATTAACACAGGAAACTGTGTATTTGAAAAAAGAAAAAAACCACTTCAGGTCAAATAGATAAAAAAGGGAAACAACGGACATGACAACCAAGTATTCGTTCTTTAGTAACGTTTTAGGTTACAACACTGTAAAGAGGGGATACCGAAGAAGATTCTCAAACTATGAAAATCGAGAAATCTAGAAACTGGGTAAACCCTATACCACATTTCGTTTCTGGGTCTTATTTTCCACGTAAAGATTTTCTTTACTCATAAAGTAGGGAAAGATATACCTATAAGTTAAAAGGGTCATAGTGAACAACTTTCTTGACCCAGCAGGAAGGAAGTACGTACCGGGTACCATTGTCGTCGACGGACACTGGAACACGTCTCGTGAATTGACAGGGTTCTTCAGAAGTAAAAGGGAGCACCGAGTACAATGTAACAGGAGACGAATACATTAAGAGAAAGATTAAAAAGTGTAAACGGTTTAAAATTACTTTAAAATGTAGGAGACACGGAGAGATAGAATTATCGTCAACACGACCACAGTGGCATTCATCTAAAAGTGAATTAGAAGAACGAACTGACACTGGGAGTCTTGATGGAAGACGGTGTGGACAACGGAGACCCAAGACACGGTGTATACCAGAAAAGGAAGTTTCTCATGTAAAGGGAAGAGTACGACCCCATCTTCACCCCGGTAGTGGACTGATATATCCCTACCCTCAATCTCGATACCTGGATACAAAAGGAACATTTCAGAAAATTATTTAGGGGGACACAAATCACCTGAGGGGTAAGTACGGAGGTCAAGTACCCAGAAAGACCTCAAGACACTGTACCAGACGAACGAAGAACGGGAAGAAGTTTGTATGTCCTAAATTGCAAGAGAGGATCCATTCAACGGTGAAAAAGAGGGGGAAAAATAGAAGACTTTTACATAACTATAGGGAGTGGACGATAGGAAAAGAAGGGGTAAGACAAAAGGACATACTCAAATATACGAAAATGAGATAACGAGGGTAAAACTACCGTAGTGTCCTGTCTCATCCCCATCACACACGAATTCGTCCAAATTGGACTTCGGGTGAAACAAGAGAGTTGTTGTGATTCTTATTGACACGACTAAAATATACACTTTAAAGTACTGTAAGTTAATTATCTCCCACTCCGATGTGAACCTTGTGTAAACAGACCCAACTCTTCTAAGGAACTTCTTCCTCGACCATTTGGTGAGGTCATAAGAACAGACGTCTTACAGTTCTGCCTTCTCGGCCCGCCCGATGTCAGGTACTACAGTGTGCCTCAATCTGTCTTGACTTCGTTGAGTCGTGCGTCTTGTGTACGATAGTACCACATGGTACTATACGAACGGGATTATTCTGAGAAAGAGGAGACTTATTCGTTTCTAACGTAAATTTCTCTTGTGTAGGTAATTAAATTACGTCTTATCGGAATCCGTTTTAGTTCTATAAAAGTAAAAAAAGGACTATTTCTTTTGAATAGGGTTTTAGGAGTTCATTAATACGTGTAGAGTCTTTTTTTCAGAAAGTTGAGTGTACACAAAATGTGGAAGTAAAGACGTACACTTTTAATAATGAGTTTTACTATAGTTATTACCTTTCATGTATACAAATAATTTGAGTCCATACGTAGGGTTAAAAGTTTCTCAACTATAGAATGTATTCACGATTAATGTAACGTTGGAGAAAGATAGATGTATTGGAGAAAGATATGGTGTACTAATCCACCTGAAAAAAGTAAATACTTCTGACTAATAGATTTGAGATGGTAGAACCACAATCCCTCGTTTTAGTTCCGACTGTCACGTCAACTACTGATTAAACGAAAAATGAGGTGGTCCTTTTTTTTTTACTACCAGAGAATAAGATGTGTAAAGTTCCATCCTTTATCATTATTTGATGTCACACCTAGTGTTGTTTGACATCTTTTAAGAATTTCTCTACCCTTATGGTCTGGTGGACTGGACGGAGGATTCTTTAGACATACGTCCAGTTCTTCGTCATCAATCATGGCCTGTACTTTGTTGTCTGACCAAGGTTTAGTCCTTTCCTCATGCAGTTCCGACGTATAACAGTGGGACGAATAAATTGAATATACGTCTCCTGTAGTACACTTTACGATCCGACCTACTTCGTGTTCGACCTTAGTTCTGACGACCCTCTTTATAGTTATTGGAGTCTGTATGTCTACTGTGGTGGGAACACCGTCTTTCACTTCTTCTTGATTTTTCGGAGAACTATTTTCACTTTCTCCTTTCACTTTTTTAACCGAATTTTGAGTTGTAAGTCTTTTGATTCTAGTACCGTAGACCAGGGTAGTGAAGTACCGTTTATCTACCCTGTTTTTGATACGTTTGTCACTCTGATAAACCTCCCCCCCCCGAGGTTTTAATGATGTATACCACTGACGTCGGTACTTTAATTTTCCGCGAACGAGGAACCTTCTTTTCTATATTGGTTGGATCTGTCGTATAATTTTTCGTCTCTGTAATGAAACGGTTGTTTACAGACATGTCAGTTTCGATACCAAAAAGGTCATCAGTACATACCTACACTCTCGACCTGATATTTATTTGGACTCGAGACTTCTTAACTACGATAACTTGACAACCCTTTCTGAGAACTCTCAGGGAACCTGACGTTCCTATAGGTTGGTCCGGCAGGATTTCCTTTAGTCAGGACTTACAAGTAACTTTCCTGACTACAACTTCCACTTTGAGGTTATGAAACCGGTGGACTACACTTCTCGACTGAGTAAACCTTTCTGGAACTACGACCCTTTATAACTTCCACCCTCCTCTTCCCCTACTGCCTCTTACTCTACCAACTTACCGTAGTGACTACGTTACCTGTACTCAAACTCATTCGAGGTCCTCAAACCACTACCTGTCCCTTCAGACCGTACAACGTCAGATACCCCAGTGTTTCTCAGTCCGTACTGACTCACTGACTTGACTATCACACCAACGACTGACGTTCCTGAAACATGAATCACCTCGAAACAAGTTTAGGACCCCGGGTGATCAACACGTCAGAACCACTTATTATATAGAGATTTGTGTCTCGATGGAATCAATCTTTTACACCCGTTATCCTTATCTCAGATTCGATGAGAGCGTGTAAGGAACGAGGCGACGGGACTCCATTGTGACGAGACACAATTAGTGAGGAGGTGAAATGGATTTCAAAGGACGGATAGGGACTTTCTACGTAAAAATCTAGAAGGGGTAGTACTAGAACGTCCTGTAATACAAAGACACTAAGTAGGTACACCGGTGTTAAACAAGTGAAAACCCCGATATAAGGAACCATGTTTATATAGGGTCACATAAGAAGGTTAGATTACAAATACCCGTAGGAGTGTCAAATGTGAGAAAGGAGGATACTCGTAAGAATAGGTAAGGACATTGTTCGTACGTTACTACAAAGGTCCCAGGACGATTCCTTACTGAACTAAGTAGTTACAATACGATTTTACATATTTCATGTTTTAAGTAAGAAGGAGGAAAGAAGTGAGTAGGAATTCTTCCCACTTGTAATTAAGAGGTAAACAGTACCGTAAAATTTTCATTAAAGTACTCAATAAAATCTCCCGTTCAGGGATCTATCTTTCTTATTAGTTTAAAATCTCGTTCTTCCTCGAAATCTCTAACGACCCCTCTTAGACGAGACAGGTGTCTCCTCCTCTGGATCCGAATTTCTACATTCGTAAACGGGTTCAAGACTGGTACCTACAAACCTCCCACCAACTTAATAGACAACTACTTGGAACTTGACTCCGTCTCCTTATAAAGAGGAGTACCTTCTGATCGGCCCTGTTATCGAGTATGACAGAACACTGAGAAACTGTGTTCGTGGGTAGAAGTCCGTAGGAGTGGAACGATGGACCTCATCTTCTTCTCTTCGTTGTATCGGAGGTAGACACCAGTGTATGTAGACCAGTCGGAGTTCTAAAAGGTCGGTATTAGGGTGGGTGTGGGTTAGTTTCAGTAAAGTTCATAAATGTCACCTGAATTATACTTCTTAAATATTATATATTTCACATAGATCATGTACCATTCAAGACACAAAAAAAATAACTAAAAAAAGGAGATAAGAGAGTGTAAAGGGAACCGGTCGTCTCGGATTCGTTGACCCCAAGGTTACGTAGGAGTTTTTAAAGTCTTCCCTTTACGTGAATAGTTGTACGTTATCTATAGACAACTCTCTAGTGTCTTGGTTTTTCTGGATAGGATTACTACGAGGTTTGGTTCATGTACAGAACAGAAGGTTATAGATGTTGGAGAATAAAAAATGACTTTTTATTTTATTCGTTAGAACAAGTATGAAAGTCGTCTACGAACAAGATGAAAATAGAAACTTTTTGTCAGTCAGACTGATTATTAGTGTCGTCTTTCTCTTATACTAAAGAAACTAGTGAAGACCTACCTCTCCCTTTGGTCGGGGGACGAGACGGAGAGGTTCGTCCTATACGACAAGTGTCACGTGTCCCCTCCTTGATGTGAAGAAAAACACGGGGATAATCTCTTACTTGTCCACGGTCCGACACGTGTGTAATCGTCTCATGTCATTTATGTCCCGACTGAGTCGGATACCACGACTCTTGTCGTCTTACTCCTGTCCTGGTAATGCTACATTCTAGTAAGTTTCTTCTCCTTCTTCTTGTTCTTATACTCCAGGAGAAACGATGTAAAAAAAAATCGAGATATTTAAACTCAGATTAAATGAGTGTGTATGTATTGGGATAGTAATTTGTTATCCTTTTGTGTAAAAATTTTGGGTAAAGAAATTTTCTTACTAAAAATAAGACCTAGTCAGAAAGACCACCTTGAGTGGTTTAGTAATGACAGCTGTTACTTCCGCACGCTAACGGAGTGTACTCCGGGGGAAGGCCTCTCTGTGACCTTTTTACCTCGTTCCTCAGAGTAACGAAGACGGTACTCGGGGAATTTAACTGACACAACTAACGAAAAGTCTTCGTACCCTTTCTTTTCTTACTAAATCCTTTATTTTTCCAAACCGTCACTGCAAAGTCCCGGGAAATGTTTGTTCTCGTCCGGTGAAACTCCCCGACGAGTGCGTTGTACCACTGAACAGTTCTAGAAACAAAGAGGGGGAGTGTCATCACCGTACTCAGGATAAAGAATCGTGGAAAACAATTCTAACGGACCGTCAGTCTCTTCTTTCTCTTTTTTTTTTTTTCTAAAAAGTAGTCCATTTTTAATAATGCCTTACGTTGTGACTTGTTACTTTAACTCTTAAAAAGACTCGTGTGTCCCTAATTACTCTTGAAAAGTTCAAAGGGTTTTGTGTAGCACTCCGATGAATCCTTTTTGCTCAGTAATTGTACTCGTTTTCTCCTTCTTTAATAAACCATGAACAACCTCTATTTATCTAGACCATCAAGTGTGTTTACACAACTGAGAAACGGAAGAATTATATCGTTACGGATCCAGTAAAAATTTTCCTTATCAATTCTACCCAATCTTAGTTTAAGACCTTTATTTACACTTACCAGGTGGTGATATCTCACCCGTCCTTCCACACACTGTAAACATTAGGAGACGAAAATGACACCGATAATATGAAGGACGAGGTAATAATATTAAATTCAAGGAACTTGTGTAATAATAGGTAGAAACATGGGGAGAATCGTGTTCGCAAGAAGGAATATGACACTGAGGAGTTATATCATTATTAACACCGTTGTCCATCAATTAATTTACTTACTTACTGTATATAGTTGTGTGATAACAGTCCCTTTTTGTCAAGAATTGGACTCGACAAAAGTATTTCATCTAAATAAATGACAAGTAATGACAAAGTAATGACCTTGAACAAAATTACCTTTTTTTTCAATTGGGTGTTTTGTGTAAATTAACAATTTTAAGATCCGAATCTTTTTCTTTCACGTTATTCGTCCTTCTGTAATTTATTTCTTATAACATTTATCCAAAGTAACGATCGTGAACTTTTCCATGAACAAAAGGTTTCGTCAAGTGTGAGATGGGAAGGTAATTCCTGAAGTGCTACCCCTCGACACCGTAGAAAGATTGTTTCAGTAGGAACCATAAGTTCGGTAACAACAGATTACCGTTTCGGGAATTAGGACGGCTGGATAGAAGATTAGAACTTACCGTTATGTCAATCAAATATTTCGACCTTTCTTTAGAACGTGTCAACTGATTAATAGACCCTGTAGTTGCATTAAGAATTTCCTTTCTCACAATTAAGAGTCCGGGGAGAGTCATTCGGAGACAACAACAAAAAGAACGTAGTTTCTTCTCAAGTGCATAGTGATATCCCATCTCAGATACTTTTTTAAAAGGAAGAGTTTTCTTTTGTTACGGAAACTTCTTAAATCCGATATATGTCACGGTACTTACCACATAACGTATTTCATTAATATGAAGGTTGTAATAATGGAAATATTTCTCCAAACTTATACAAACCTTACTCCCAATGACCAAAAATAAAACAAAACAAAAATCAATGTGACTCATGATAATACTAATAAAGTACTAACTTCTATTAGAAACCTAAAGTGGTAAACCCTAATTAAATAATAGAAAATGTAGGTTTCCTGGTCAATTTTAATTTAATCATCCCTGAAGGGACCACCAAGTCACCACTTCCTAAACGAACGTTTTCGTCCCCTGTGTCCAAACTAGGGAGTAGCCCTTCGAGGGAGTACGGTGCCCTGTCAATTCGGGTACACGGCGTTGATGACGTGGGATCTCGGGTACGAGACGTTGTTCTCTTCGGCGACGCTACTCTTCGGGTACGCCACGTTGTTTCTAGGTCCCGTCGGTTATTTAATTATTTGTTTAAAAATTTTTAATTTAATCATTTCATATTCGGTAAAGATAGAGTCAGGTGGAGACCACCGACTCAACTATTTCTTAGACGGACACTACGTCCTTTTAGTCCAAGTTAGGGACCCAACCCTTCTAGGCGACCTCTTCCTTTACCATTGGGTGAGGATATAAAAACGGACCTCTCAGGGTATCTGTCTCCTCCGACCACCCGATGTCAGGTAACCCAGCGTTCCTCAGTCTGTATTGGTTCGCTGATTTGTCGTTGTCGTTCAGTAAAGATGGAGTCAGGTCGGGGGTTTAAACCAATTTATGTCCTAGTTTGGACTGTCAATCCCTAGTCTTTGAGACAGGGGTCGATGGTCCGTTCGGTCTATGGACATTCCCGACCCGTCGTCGTCTTTACCCCAGAAGGGACCACCGAGTCTCCAATTTCGTAGACGGACGTTACGTCCTCTGGACCCAAGCTAGGGACCCAACCCTTCTAGGGGACCTCTTCCTTTACCGTGGGGTGAGGTCATGAGAACGGACCTTTTAGGGTACCTACTTCCTCGGACCACCCGATGTCAGGTTTCCCAGTGTTTCTCAGTCTGTGTTGACTCGCTGAAGTGAAAGTGAAATGTAAAAGGTTGGTTCAAAATCGATTGTCGATCAGCATAAACACCCCTATATTATAAAACAGAGTAAATCGTACCGTAAATTTAGTTGGTCAGTTATTAATCATCTTTAAGTAACTTTATGAAATGAAGCGTGATATCCTTTATGTTTGGTATTTCTCATTAAGGACGGGAGTTCTTTGAGTAGAGGACAAGATCGGTTACGTTTTGTTTAAATTATGAAACATGGGAAGACCAAGGTCTAGTCCAATCGTCAGAAAACCTTTGACATTGATTTTTTTACCATGTCTACTTAGATAAACGTCCCATCCTTGTCTCTGTGACTCCACCTTTTGTCTGTCTACTTGTGCCACTCCCACCCCCTTCTTCTCCCACCCTTCTTAACCCTCTAATCGTAACCGTATATATGTGACGACGACGACAACGACGACGATTCAGTGAAGTCAACACATACTGAGACACACTAGGGTATCTGCCGTCGGGTGGTCCGAGGCGGTAGGGACCCTAAGAGGTCCGTTCTTGTGACCTCACCCAACGGTAAAGGAAGAGGTTACGTACTTTCACTTTTCGCTTTCACTTCAGCAAGTCAGCACGGGCTGAGAATCGCTGGGAGACCTGACGTCGGATGGTCCGGGGACGTAGGTACCCTGAAAGGTCCGTTCTCATGACCTCACCCCGCGGTAATGGTACACGTTCATCTGTCGATCATCTTCAACGGCATATCGTGTCCCTCGAGTCGTACCACGACACACGACTAGATCCCCCACCCTGCCGCCTCCCGTCCAGGAGTTCTCCCTCCCCTATATACATAGTCAAGTCAAGTCAAGTCAGTGAGTCAGCACAGGCTGAGAAACACTGGGGTACTTAGCGCCGTGCGGTCCGGAGGGACAGGTAGTGGTTGAGGGTCTCAAGCGAGTTTGAGTGAAGGTACCTCAGCCACTACGGTAGGTCGGTAGAGTAGGAGACAGCAGGGGAAGAGGAGGACGGGGGTTAGGGAGGGTCGTAGTCTTAGAAAAGGTTACTCAGTTGAGAAACGTACTCCACCTCATGACCTCAAAGTCGAAATCGTAGTAGGGAAGGTTTCTTGTGGGTCCCGACTAGAGGAAATCTTACCCGATCAACCTAGAGGAACGTCAGGTTCCCTGAGAGTCCTCAAAAGAGGTCGTGGTGTCAAATTTTCGTAGTTAAGAAGTCGTGAGTCGAACGAAGTGTCAGGTTGAGAGTGTAGGTATGTACTGGTGACCTCTTTGGTATCGGAACTGATCTGCCTGGAAACAACCGTTTCATTACAGAGACGAAAACTTATACGATAGATCCAACCAATATTGAAAAGAAGGTTCCTCGTTCACAGAAAATTAAAGTACCGACGTCAGTGGTAGACGTCACTAAAACCTCGGGGGGTTTTATTTCAGACTGTGACAAAGGGGTAGATAAAGGGTACTTCACTACCCTGGTCTACGGTACTAGAAGCAAAAGACTTACAACTCGAAATTCGGTTGAAAAAGTGAGAGGAGAAAGTGAAAGTAGTTCTCCGAAAATACGTATGTATATCGATTAAACACAACGACATGTCGTCTTCGATTGTGTTGTAACATTTCGTTAATATGAGGTTAATTTTTTTATAAAAATTACCCTTTCTCTTCGACCAAAATGCGCTGTCCCCTTGTATTCGTCAAGTCAAGACCTACGTAAATAAACTTCACTCCCTCCACCCCGGGAGATAAACTGTTATAGGGTCTTCGTCGATTATTCTTTCTAACCACATACATACACTTGACCTATACATGATTAACCCCACCTCACTAGTTTAAAGTCCCCTTCACGAAAGAAAGAACGAACGATTCAAAACTTCGACCAACATACTTTGGTTGACTGTTGTCCGTCTACTTTTCCTCTTTTTCATATATGTAAATAATTAAAAATTATAATGTACGTTCTCCGTAGGGTCCCCCTCTTTCACTTACACGTTTTTTCGAAACTCTCAAATATATGGACAGATTTATCCCCTTCCTCTCTTTCCTACATCCGTAGGGAATCCCCTCTACTTTCCTACTACTTACCCGGAAATCGTCTTATCTACCCTCTATATTGTCACACACTGTTTCACATAGACCCATACCACCGTTGAAGAGTGAGGAGAGACCATTAATCAGTTAGAAGGGATCGACTACTTTAAAGGTCCCTCCCCGAATACTGCGGACTCGAGGAGAACCTCGTAGTCCAAAATCCGTCCACTTCCCTCAAGTCTTTTTCTTTTGGAGAGGGAAAACGTTTCTAGTAGATATCGTAAAAAGATCTAAGGTATGTAAACAAAATTATGTGTAAACAAGAGAAAGACTGAATAAACGGACAGACACCTGTAGTTCTCCCTTTTCCCTCTCCCACCCTACTTAGCCCTCAAACCCTAACTGTATATATGTGATAACTATGATACATATTTTATCTATTGATTACTCTTGGATTTCATATGTGTCCGTTGAGATCATCTACGAGACACCACTGGATTTCCTCTTCCTTTAGGTCGTTTCTCCCCTATGTACATATGTATGTTGACTAAACGAAACGACATGTCATCTTTGATTGTGTTGTAACATTTCGTTGAGATGAGGTTATTTTTAATTAAATTTTTTGCCTTACTTTCGGAGGGGTACGTAAACGACAAGGAGTTCGTAATGGCCAAGTTTTATTAGATATATGGTTTCATGGCTTAAAATCCCACCGTACAGGACTTGAGGAAGGTTTCTTTCATTCTGTCACTTGTTCCTGGAACTCGTAGGTCCATGTCACTCTCTTTTTGTCGGGAGTTTGTCCGACGTCCCATTCCGACACCGGTCCCCCTGTCCTTTCTTTTCTTCCGTCTCTTCAATCTCTTTCTTATCAACGAAGGTTCGACCTGAGAGTTAAAGGGAACTCAAGATTAATCAGTGGCTCGGGATACTGACAACGGTATCAATATATTTACCACAAACTCTGTAAGTCTTCTAGTTTCCGGTTCTTCCATAGGTTAATTGGAGTCGTTACTTTGTTTATTTCCGACAACTTGATTTTCTGGTTCCTGAACAGTCAATGATTGATATCGAAACGTAAGAAGGGTCTACAACCAATAAAGGTTCCCGTCTCCATGATTCCTCTGGTACTAATTTCTACGTTAAAGACTTTCCTTATAAATGAACGTCTAATAAGAGATTCGAAGACCATTGTTAATTTGTTCAATTTATGTAAGTTTCAAGACAAAGTACCGATACACCCTCGGACCTCTTTCTCCGAGGTCTTCTTCCGCAAGTCATGTTTAAGTAAAGTTAGTCATTTATTTCCTGAGAAATTTCAAATATAGGAACGTACTTGTAAACCGTGTGAGGGAATTTGATAGTTTTCTTTTCTCGGAAGAGACTCGTATCCTACCGCAAAATAAAACCACAGATATTCGGTGATCACTAAAATTCTTTACATGTTGAGAAATTTAGAAGGTCGGAGAGTAAAAGTTTCCTTATCAAGTCAAAGAGTCAGAAGAACGGACGAAGAGGACTAATTTTTTTTTTGTTTTTGTTTTTGTTTTTTTGATCCAGGGGTAGTCTCATTTATAAAAGACCCCGTAACACCGTATTAAAACTCGTTGAGTCTATTCCATTCGGTACCTTTCGACGTCTTTCAGTAGAGTCTCCTTACACCTTTACTCTTAGACCGATTTACGGTGGTGTAACTACTACGAGGTAAGTCAACATACGTGACGGAGACATCCACTACATGTGGTCCCCGGACCGATGTAGAAACACGAAGTGACGAACGAAAGTCAGGGGTGAGTCAGACGAATAGAGTCTCATGTTTTGTGGTACTCCTAAAATGGTTAATCTTTTGTGAAATTAATTAGACCTCCTTTACTGTCAAAGTGTCTAACATAAATGGTGACAGTTTTCTTAGTCCGTTTTATAATAAATTTTGGAAACTGGGTGGTTAATTGTAGAGAGACTCTCTCTTTTCCTGGGAAAGGCGAAACACGTTCACGAGGTCACACCGAAAAATACTACAAAACACCAATTTTCACTCCGAAAACTTTTCTTCCCCGTTTCCTTTCTTCGAAGGTAAAAATTGATGTGTGGGACACGATCTACGATAACAGCTACCGAGTCTTTACAGTAAAGGGAAATAAGGTAAACACCCCTAGAAATTCATGTAAACGTCAACCGTCTTTAAAGTCAAAAGTAGTCCCTTCATTATTTACCTTAACTCCTACTGGCCTTCCTGTCCCACCGTAACTTTTTCTATAAACCTTGGTTTTATATAAACCGGTCGTCGTCTCTTAACTACTCACATTCTCTGCGGATCCAGTTGTAATTGTCAGTAGAGACTCGTTCAAACACGTTACTCCTTTATGTTATCGTTTTCGACCAACCGACCTAGGATTAATCCATTCTCCTTTGAGTTAATTTGGACGTAATCTTTCCTGTTCCTCCTTGTAGAGACCGTCAGGTCACCAATTCTGAAACGGAAGGTTCCGTCCCCCACTCCCAAACTAGGGACCAGTCCCTCGATTCCGAGTCGACCATTTCCGAGGAGGACGTTACACCCTCTGGACCCAAGTTAGGGACCCAATCCTTCTATGGGACCCCTTCCCTTTCCGATGGGTGAGGTCATACGACCGGACCTCTTAAGGTATTCAGGTACCTAAGCGTTTCTCAGCCTGTCCTGACTCACTGAAGATGAGTGAGTGAGCCCCTCGATTCTAGGGTGTACTGAGTACCGGGTTTTAGGTTTTTGTATTCCGTCTTCATTATACCATTGTTTAGGTTGTTTCTGAATTTTTTTTTTTTCTAAATCTTCTAAGGTAATAATGTTTAAAATTGATAAACCGGAGTCCCAAAGGTAGGGTTGACCCAGGGACCATCCCTCTCTTCTCGTCTCCTCGTAAAACTTCTGATCTCCTCTTTCAGTACTAAGAGAATTTATTAACCTCCAGTAACCTCTTTTCTTTCACTCTTCTATAAGATCCGGGACCTCCGAATAGGTCGGGTCGATGGGGTTGGGAGGGGAGGGTATATGTGGGTAGTACGACTGTAAACGACAAGATCGTTCAGTAGTCAATTATACTTGGTCCGTGGTCGAAACGTCCAGATCCTCCATCCTGTGTCGATACTTGACATTCTGAAAACTCTTCACTCCTCGACGCCTTTTCAAAGATCTAAGGACACACCTTAAACCGGTGGGGTCCATTCAGGGTAGAGAACTATGTCGTCAACTTCTGAGTACCTGTTTTACGTCCCCTTTCCCTTACTCGAGTTAATTTTACACAGTCCCTTTAATAGACTTTTACCACTTTCCTGTGATTGAGGGAATCTGGTTCAACCACCCGTCTTCTTTCCATGAGAAATTTCACTTAAACCCTAATTTACACAGGTTAGGAAGGATTTTCTTCTATCGGTTCGACTTCTTCCTTCGTCTACTTGACATTGATTCGTCCTAGGATACCTTTAGTCAGTACTTATAAGTGACCTTCCTGATTACGACTTTGACTTCGAGGTTATGAAACCGGTGGACTATTTTGTGTGTTTTTTTATTATCTTCTTTGAAAATTCTGAAGTTTAACTACTCCGAGAGTCTTCTCTCCAAACAAACGAAACTTTTGTTTCTTCGAATGTAGATTTACAGAGCCACTGTGAAGTCTAAAAATTACTAACTCCTATATTCGTCATTTTGGTTTAGTCGAAGTCCGAGACAGAGGGTATAAGACACAAATTATCTTAGTACGGTTTTATTACCTTGTTTTAGATGTCTTAAAACTCCCTTTTCCCTCACCGGACCCTAAGATTCGTCTTTGTTAAATGGTAACGTCGTGGTCCTTTACTATTTACATAAGACTCTGTACGGTAATAAATCTTTCACCTTGTAGGTGCAAAAAACAACAAAAAAAAAAATAACCTCTTCCGCTACCGTGGGGTGAGGTCACGAGAACAGACCTTTCAGGGTACCTGTCTCCTCGGACCACCCGACGTCAGGTACCCCAGCGCTTCTCAGCCTGTGTTGACTCACTGAAGTGAAAGTGAAAAGTGAAAGTACGTAACCTCTTCCTTTACCGTTGGGTGAGGTCACAAGAACGGACCTCTTAGGGTCCCTACCCCCTCGGACCACCCGACGACAGATACCCCAGTGTGTCTCAGCGTGTGCTGACTTCGCTGAATCGTCGTCGTCGTCGTATTTACGAAATGTTTCAACACAATCAAAGACGACATGTTGTTTCGCTTAGTCGGTATACCTATGTACATTAGGGAGGGAGAACCTAGAAGGAGGGTGGGAGGGGGGAGAGTTTACGTGTTTTTCCTCCATTTCCTCCACTTGTGATCGTTATGTTACTTTGTTTCAGAGGTCACTTATTAATAACAAACCTACTAACATACATTAAGTTTACAGTTTTACCAGAACTTTCTCTTTGATGTCTCACTTTTTGGACAATTGAAAGATCAAATTTTTAGACTCTAGTACGATTGTATTAGACCCTCCGTCTCTTTTTTCTTTTTTTTACATTTCTTTCAATTTAAGGAGTATCCTCTGTAACTCCGAAGTGACTAGTATAACTAACCCGTCATTCCCAAATGTATAATAATTACTTTCTACTAGAACTTATCTGATACTCATCTTACATATTAAAGGTTTAGTCATATTTCTATTTTATTGTTCTGTGGAGGGGGTTTGAGGGTGTTTTGGTGTCCTTTTCATCTTTTGTCTTGTTATCTCTTGATACTGTGTGTTAACGTAGTTGACTCTATTTCACATTTACCCAAGTCTACAGTTTACTGTGAACCTTATATTCTGTCCTTTTAAGAGACACGTTAGTGTCTATTTGATGAAACCGATACGTATGACAAGTTTAAAACAAAACATATTTTATTCATACTTAACCGTACATTACATTTCGATAGAATCCAGAAAAAAGTCTTTTGTTTCGACTTTAATCACACTAGAAGACGAAGAGATAAGAAAAAGGTACTTTATGTGGAACTTGACGACCAGGATCTTGTTACAGGAAGACTTTTATAAACGATAAAGTTCTGTTATTAAACGGTTTAGTCCGTGGCCAATTTAACGTTTTTGTGACGTATCTTATAGTTGACAACGTATGTTATATTATATTTACGTTACTTGTGACGAATGTCAGAAAGTTTATCTTTTACGTTTATATATTTTTATTACATACTATTTTTGACTATTTGTTAGGACCTCCGACAGTTAATCTTAATATTGTGTAATCTTCTTTACTTGTTCAGAAAACAATGTTGACTAACATGAGATTCAGCCAATAAACTTTACGTTCAACTTGATAAGGTAAATTCTTTTTTATGTGAGTCCGGTCGAGGTCTTCTAGTAAATTGTGTGTCAAGTGACTCAGTACAGTTATGTACTTACTCGTGTCCACAGACCTAAAAAGAGGTCCTCTTGTACGAACTGACCTCCGGTCGACCCCTCCTGACGTCGAGACCACCCGAGGGCTCCCGTCCAGGGCTCTCAAGGGTTTCAGAAGAGTCCTCTCCGACTAAGAGACGACGTCAGAAAGGAGTGGTTTTTACGACTACGAGACGAAAAAAGAAGGAACGCGTAAGTACGTGTACACGATTCAGTGAAGTCAGAACAGACTGAGAAACGTTGGGGTACCTGACATCGGGTGGTCCGAGGAGACAGGAACGCTAAGAGGTCCGTTCTTACGACCTCACCCGACGGTACGAGAGGTAAAAAGAGAGGAGGAACAGATTGACAATCATCGAAAAAGTACCGAGCTCTACCTTCGGTGAACATTAGCTGAAGAGAAAGCTAGAAATGTATATAAAATTTCTAAAAAACAACTACACTTGGTAAAACTTTCGGAAATAACTTAAACAATGTTATAAAGAAGAAAAAAATACAAAACCAAAGAGTCGGTGCTCCACACACGTAAGAATCGAGGGTCTACCCCCTAACTTGAACATGGGAAACGTCACCTTCGAAGTTCAGAATTGGTGACCTGAAGGTCCCTTCAGGGACTAGAAATATAGAAATTTTCTTCTTATCTTCGTAAGACAAAAGATGTACAAATACTCCTACAAGTGTACATCCACTACGTCTTATCTTAAGACGGGTTGAAACACTATGCAAGTTTATATACTCCAAGTGAAAACTCTCGGGAAAGGTGGACCTACACACCTTTTCCTTAACTCTGTGGTCGGATAGAAGTCCTTTAAGTTCCCTTAGGACGTAGTCCTAAATCGGACTTATTTGTACAGAAGTTTCATTTGAATGAGTTTTACTTCGATCTAAATGCCGTTTCTTGGGTCATCGTGTGGAAGTACTTTTGGTCCAGGAGAGGGTTCCGTCCGAGTCAAGGTCCTCTTCGGTCAGTTTCACGGTACATCTGGTCGACGACGCGGGAAGGACACCCTCCCGTCCCCTTAGGGGTCCACAGTTCGGTCGTGAGAAGACACGGACAAAGGGTTTAAGTCTTCTCTGCGTACGTATAGGGTAAGCTTAGTGTCAGTGCGAGATGTTGTGATCGGGAGAACGGTTGTGAGTTCGATAACACAGGAAAGGGAACTCGCAAGAAAGATATACTTAGCAAAGGGAAAGCATTCTCAGGGATAGTGTCTGAACCAATGGGAAGTGGAGAAGTTACATGATACAATTGTAACATGGTGCAAGCTACAACGTCCCAGAAGGAGAGATACCAAAGAAAAAAAGCACCTTCTCGTACGGGACTCTGTACACCCTAGAATCAATGGGTTGATCCCTAGGTTGGATACGGGGGACGTAACCGTTGTACCTCGGATTGGCAACTAACGGTCCCTTCAGGGACAGGGACAGTTCGGTACAGTGGAGAAAGAAGGAGAAAGTAGCACTGTGGACTACCTCTATTTACAGATTCCTTTTCTAAGGTCGTTAAAGAAACATTCTTTTCTAAGAATGTTTCTCTAACGACATACTGTCAGAGGTCCCGGTAGGTACAGAGACGTTTACCGTCTTAAAACAAGAAAAACCACCGACTCAATAATGGTAAAGGAGAGAACCACCTGTAAATCCAACGAAGGAACACGACCAATAATTCCTTTAAAATTTTTTTCTCCCCTAAAATATGTATATATCGACTGAGTGTAATAACATGTCGTCTTTTATTGTGTTGCAACATTTCGTTGATATGAGGTTATTTTTAATTTTGTTTTATCTAACGAGTGAGTTCTAACGAGAAAGACGAAGACTTCTTATTCCAAAAGGTAACGACTACTCTACTAGAGAACTACGTCCAGAAGGACTGTAATAGGATTAACAACAGGTTCAGTATCACTTTAAGCTCTTGATACGATTAGGAACGTACCTCAAACTTTCGAATACGTAAGGAAAATATAAAAATTTTACTATAGATTTTGAAAAAGTACAATTTATCAATGTTTCATACACTAAAGACTGTATAACATACAACCGTAAAATTTTATTTTGACAATGTAACGAGACTATTTATACCTCGTGTAATATTCTTTATCTGATTTTTGTACTCAAAACTATGGGTCGTAGTAAGTAAAATTTTTATGAACTTCTAAAGAAGTTGTCAGTCTTTTAAATGTAGTTGGTAAAGAGAGAATTTTAGTGTGAAGGGGGGCGTCTTAAGACGGAATTAGGTTAAAAATACGAATTTTTATATGAAAGAAATACGGTAATCTAAAGAAACTTTGTTTTTATACGAGTACTTAATTTTAAATAAAAATTATAGGACTAATTTTTAGAGATCTCAATTTTAAAGATAAAATTCACCTCGTCAATATATTTAGTTTTACGGAACTAGTATATTACTTAAAACTGTTTATTAAAAATGTGTATTTTTAAACAGAATCCTTTCATCGAATATTATTCTACCTAACTTCCCTCGAATACTCTGGAAGTAATTTCCACTGAAAGGATTTTCTACAAACACTAACAGGGAAACGAACCTGGGGATCTCAGAATATGAAACTCGGCGACATGGGCTCGACCTAAGATCTACTCACTTAGAAAACATTCCATGTACTCCCTTCAGAACTATTCCCTACGTCTACTGTGCTCAAGGTAGGGACCCAGTCCTTCTAGGGACCCTCTTCCCTTGCCGATGGGTTGGAGTCATGAGAACGGATCTCTTAAGATACCTGTCTCCTCAGACCACCCGATGTCAGGTACCCTAGCGTTTCTCAGCCTGTGTTTGCTTGTTGATTGTGGGGCGGGGACGTGGGGCGTGTGTTTCGAATGAATGATCATGCAGGACAAAGGACAGAGGAAAACGATCTCCTTCTCGAGGTACTTCTGTTCCCAGAATAGACAAAGCGGGTGACTACACGTAGTAACGGATCTTATCACGGACGTGTACCGTACGTGTCTCAAAGACCACCTACTTACTTACTCACTCGTTTACTTACTCACTCACCCCATATCCAATCTAGTGTGTATTGAGTAACAAATTTATTTTCGAAGTAACAGGATTTTTATCCTTTGTGACCACCTTCTAAATCTAAGAGTGTGTCGCACACCATGCTTCAGGTTCTTTGAGTTTCTCGGCCGTGGGCTACTCGTTATCAAATTACAAGGGTAGAGTCCACCCGTGTTCCGTATGTCAAGTCGGGTAGAAGGAGATGTAATTGAATCTTACTAAGTATACGTCGTTAAAGGTCTTAATGTCATTTTAATTTTTAACAAAACTAAGGAGGTCACTAACTTAATCTGTAGATGTATGTCATCCAAATTATCGTAGTGTTACGACTGGAATAAAAGTTTAGTTGTCTAGTCGAAAGGTTCAATGATACACTGTGTCGGAGTTTTATATGTGAGTTCTTAACAAACGTTCTTAAAACCAATTTGTGTCCCAGATAATGACCTTTTCAGAACTTTAACAAAGTATAGTACACCGGTTAGTTTGACTGGGTTTGTTTGTAAGAGATTTTAATTATATTAAATCCAATTTTATATTTTACCTAACCCGAAGGGTCCACCGTGATCACCACTTCTTGGACGGACGGTTTCGTCCTCTGAATTCTGTACACTCAAGTTAGGGATCCTTCTCTTCTAAGAGGTCTCTTCCTATACCGTTGGGTGAGGTCAAAAGAACGGACCTCTTAGGGAACCTGTCTCCTCGGTCCACCCGATGTCAGGTGTCCCAGCGTTTCTCAGTCTGTGTTGACTTCACTGAATCGTGTGTATTTTACCTAATTATTTGTTGACTTTGATTACGATGAGAAAAAAAATAATTTGTGGTAGGACCTACTAAATCAAAGTGGTTCTGTTACAATCAATAATCATTGGTATTAAATTATACTATAAAATATGTAGGAGAATTTAAAATCCGAGTACCGATACTTTCTCGACTTTAGGATCCCGTAAGTATGAATTAAAGTGTAAACGGTATATTTGACCTAGGGCTGTCAGAAGTGGACAGTGGACAGTATAAAACCCTGTTTAAGATGTTTTTTCAACTCATTGTCCCAAATGACTCCTTTCCTTTTTCGACTGTTCTGGCCTAATTTTGTTCCCTTTTGTACCCTATAAAGTGGAAGGGTACTCCTTTCCTTTCGGTCCCGTCGGTCAAACCCGGGGTCACCTTCATGGAGCGGATACGTCCAGGAGGAGAAATGTACCGTTCATACCCTGCGTCGGGGGAGTTACCCCCATTAGTTCGGTCGTGACCCGTACGACCACGGACGCCAGTCGTCCTCACCCAGACGTTTCGTGTCGAGTCCGGGACGACAACCCCCTTTCCTCGACGGTCGGTGTCCTCTCTTCTCTCGTGGGGACTAAGGACGAGTAAGTGACGGGTCCGTTAGGTCATACATATATGGTGTCGAGACGAGTTACGTTGTGTTACAAACAACATAAAATTCATTGTCATGTTATTTTTATTATATTTAGTTATTGTCTATAGACAATGAAAGGAAATTACCCAAGATATATTATGAGTTCAAAAATTTTACAACGGGTTATTCGTTACAGTAAATTTTATCGGAGTGGGTGATTCTATAAAATCAAATGATAATCGTTTATTAAATTCTCTGGACTGGTGATATGTTGTGGTTTACCTTGGAACGTAAGAACCCAGACGCCCACTCTCATGTTATCTTCATTCAAGACGGATGAAAGAGGAAATTCCGACACGATAAAAGGAACCTCTCAAGACCCTGAAATTCTAAAAGGTTTCTAGTTTGCTTACGGTTAGTTCCTGGAACAGTCTATCCTTAATTAAGTGGAGATTGAGGTACAAGTTTGTATCGGTAGAATGTCACGTCAGTCATTTCTTGAAAAAAAGGAACAGTGTTCTTAACGGTGGTCGAATTGATTTCTGATCTGAAAACATATAGTAGACGACGTATGTGGAACGTGGTTTGTTCCCATTATTTTAGTTACTTAGACCGTCAGAGACTTAATTCCTAAAAGAATTTTTTAACTAATGAGTAGTTTTCACCATAGATAAATGGACTGTTTACTTTTAGGATTTCCCATTAAAATAGTGAAACCAAAAGGGTGATCCATACAATAGAGTGTACGATCATTTCATTACGAGTTTTACGAGGTTCGGTCCGAAGTCGTTATGTACTTGGCACTTGAGGGACTGTAAGTTCGACCAAAATCTTTTCCGTCTCCTTGGTCTCTAGTTTAACGGTTGTAGGCGACCTAGTAGCTTTTTCGTTCCCTCAAGGTCTTTTTGTAGATAAAGACGAAATAACTGATACGGTTTCTGAAACTGACACACCTAGTGTTCTTTGACACCTTTTAAGACTTTCTCTACCCTTATGGTCTGGTGGACTGGACGGAGAACTCTTTAGACATACGTCCAGTCCTTCGTTGTCAATCTTGACCTGTACCTTGTCGTCTGACCAAGGTTTGTCCTTTTCCTCATGCAGTTCCGACAGATAACAGCGGGACGAATAAATTGAATATACGTCTCATGTAGTACTCTTTACGACCCGACCTTCTTCGTGTCCGACCTTAGTTCTGACGGCCCTCTTTATAGTTATTGGAGTCTATACGTCTACTGTGGTGGGAATACCGTCTTTCACTTCTCCTTGATTTTTCGGAGAACTACTTTCACTTTCTCCTCTCCCTTTTTCAACCGAATTTAGAGTTGTAAGTCTTTTACTTCTAGTACCGTAGGACAGGGTAGTGAAGTGCCCTTTATCTACCCCTTTGTCATCTTTGTCACAGTCTGAAATAAAAAAACCCGAGGTCTTAGTGACGTCTACCACTGACGTCGGTACTTTAATTTTCTGCGAATGAGGAACCTTCTTTTCAATACTCGTTGGATCTGTCATATAAGTTTTCGTCTCTGTAATGAAACGGCTGATCCCAGGCAGATCAGTTCCGATACCAAAAGGTCACCAGTACATACCTACACTCTCAACCTGACACTTCTTTCGACTCGCGGCTTCTTAACTACGAAAACTTGACACCACAGCCTCTTCTGAGAACTCTCAGGGAACCTGACGTTCCTCTAGGTTGGTCAGGTAAGACTTCCTCTAGTTGGGACCCTAAAGAAACCTTCCTCACTACGATTTCGACTTTGAGGTCATGAAACCGGTGGAGTACACTTCTCAACTGAGTAACCTTTTTTGAGACTACGACCCTCCCTAACCCCCGTCCTCCTCTTCCCCTTCTGTCTCCTACTCTACTGACCTACCGTAGTACCTGAACTACCTGCACTCAGACTCACTTGAGGCCCTCTACCACTACTTGTCCCTCCGGACCACACGACACTAAGTATCGCAACGTTTCTCAGCCTGTACTGATTCGCTGACTTGACTTGACTTGACTTACAATTTCTTGGTAAAGTTAAAGGTTATCCATTATATGAAAATTTCAGTTCTACTGGTTAACGATCTGGTTAATCGTTTTTCACAACTGAGAACTGAAGGTCCTTAATCATGTTGATGACGTAAAGGACTTCCTTGTCAATGACATAGAAGAGGTAACCCCCGTATAAAGACCAACAAACGAGTAATAAAACTATGACGGTGTAGTTACTTTTAGAACACGTTAATCGGTCTCAAGAAGACTTCAGACATATGGAAAGAGTCCTTCGAAATAACTTTCGATGAGAAATACTAAGGAAACGTAAAACATTCGTACTTGAAAAACTACTTCCTAAAGGAAGGTGGTAGGGAAACAGACCAATCACACAAAATAAATAAAAAATAAATAAAAATGAAATAAAATGAAATGTTATGACATAACCAAAACGGTATGTAACTGTACTTAAGTGGTGTCCAATCACACAAAATCTTACTGTACACTGACTCACCAACTTTCAGTGAGTCAGTACAGGTTGAGAAACACTGACACCTGATATGTCAGGTACCTTAAGAGATCCGGTCTTATGACCTCACCCATCGGAAAGGGAAGAGGTCCCCTAGAAGGTTGGGTTCCTAGTTTGGGTCTAGAGGGCGTAACGTCCACCTAAGAAATGATCGACTCGGTGTTCCCTTGTGGTTCTTGTGACCTCACCCATCGGATAGGCAAGAGGTCGCCTAGAAGGGTTGGGTCCTTAGTTTGGTACCAGAGGACGTAACGTCCGTCTAAGAAATGGTTGACTCGATTGTCCCCTCAGGAATCTTATTGTATGATGTGGACTTTTATGTTGGATCGACCGTCTAAAAGAGAGCGGAAGGCCGTCTCTTCAGTTGAAATCGAGGTGGTATAGGAGAGTTCAGACACCAACTCGTAACTAGTTCCTTTCTTGAGTAAAATAAACATTTCGGGAAACCGTCAAATGTTTCGTGAAAGGGGATACTAAGTTAAACAAGAAAGGTTATCGGGACCCTTCTTAGATAACAGTAAAGATAACTTTCCTACATCAATTAGTTCTGAATCCCTTCATCTGCGAATGGGGCCATTATTCACTGTTTACTCCTTAGTTACTGAAGGCTGACGGTTAGGACACGTGAAGGGGACACAGTAGAATGGAACACTATGTTGGTTCCGTACTTCACTTCGTGTTCGAAGGATGGTCGACGAGAGGTCTGTGTGTCCGAGTGCGGAAACTACTGAGGGTCAACCGTCTTCAGACTTTATACGAAGTCTATGTGGTGGTATGTCATTACAGTATTTGTTCTACTAATAACGAGATGAATCTTTTGCACAACCTCACTTTTTATTC
Organism: Capra ibex; assembly: GCA_006410555.1. Lineage (NCBI taxonomy): Eukaryota > Metazoa > Chordata > Mammalia > Artiodactyla > Bovidae > Capra > Capra ibex. Next base: position 34,035,453 of record SJYO01052474.1, read on the forward strand.
CGGTAATAAATTTGTATGGGACTTCCAAATATCACAAACTTTTTAGATAAAATTTTTTAGTAAATAAAAAAAGTAATGATTAAATAAGGTCATGATAAGTTCAGGAGGGACTTCCTAAAGACTACCCCTTCTTCTAACTAAATGTTTCGGGGTTATTTAGTGTACGTTTAAGTATAATTTATAACAGTTATGTCAAAGACTATATGACGTCAAAACATCGGGAACCCGGTATTGATGGGAGATGGTCATCCGTCTTCTACTTTCCTTCGTTTTACTTACAGGAATTTTGGATCTCCGAGTGTCGTCCCAAACTTCATCCTACTCCGCTCACTACGTGACCGAAGCCCGAGTTTCAAATTCCCTACGATTTTCTGAGTTATTACTTCTTTTTATTATGAAGTTACGTTAGAACGTTTTTTAGTTTACTTACGTTTGGTAGACACTACTTATTTATAATTTTGAAATTTATTTAGGTCTTAGTCGTAAAGACCAAAAGGGAAACCGACGTCCGAAGTAATGACGAACTGCGAACCACTCAGTTGCATGTAATGATTGGGATAGAAGTAAATGTTGAAACTGTAAAGTAAGTACTACCTAAAAAAACCACGTGTAAAAACTTAAAAGTTTTTATTACGAGATTCCTGAAGGGACCACGAAGGCACCAATTCTGAGACGTGAAAGTTAGGTCCCCCGTACCCAAACTAGGAACCAACCCCTTGATTCTAAGATGTACGGTACCCCACACCGGTTTTTTATATATATTATCACGTAACTTAAAAATAAATATTAAAACGTGGGTTCCGTCCACGAATGAATTGAAGGAGACTAGGACGGAGAGTTATGAATTTATGAAAGATAGGGACCTATGGTTGTAGTCATCATTGGAAACCCGACACGTCCAGTAGTACTCGTACCTCCACAATGGTGGAGGGGGTCGTGAAAGTCGTGGGGAGAAGAGTGGCCTGAGGAGTAATGTTAGCTCAGATACAAGACAGTCTATGAGTTTCAACTCCTTTCGTTTGTTAGTCGTCCGTGTATTGTTTATTGGTCGGTGTCTAAGGGGCACTTGATGTCTGTCGAATTATTGTGTTTGGACTTCAAAGAGGAACGAGTCGTACATAAGGATTCTGAAGTGTCTACTTTTACGTTCGCGAGATACCTGATTCGTGGAATTGAATGGACGTCGAGATGTATACGTTGTTTTTCCGGAAATTTTTTTAGTCCACTTCAAGATAGAAAATCTCGGAGAGTCCTTATGGGTTGTGTGTCAGAGAGTGTTTCGGTTGTAGAGTGTCCTCTTAGAGTGACCCTACACACTACTCGTACCGACAGTTCGAGCCCGGTGTGTCTGATTACTAATAAAACAGAACGAACTGACAAAAGGAAACAAAGACGTAAAAGAGTTAAGAGACTAATTCAAACGAGAAATTTTACAGCCCTTCCAGATTCTCCGATTTCGAAAAGGTGTTTGTTCTTGGTCCACTCCCTATGTCTCCCACAGACAGGGACCCTTCTGAGGGACCCCAGGACGAGCCAAAGTTTCTACTTGCCATCTGGTCTGTTTTTATCCCTAGAATAGTGTGGACTAACGACCTGGACTCACTGACGTCTGGTGAATGAACAGATCCAGGTCCACCTACCCTAGAACTCCCTGAACGAAGAAGGTGAGGCGTCGGAAAAGTCTGTTCTGAGGAAGGGTGACAATACTAGTGCCCTATCGTCACCCGTACCCTCCTACTCCATCGTAAAACTGTCTACACGACTTCTTCCCTAACGTTTTTGTCTTCTGTAACCCTCCGGTTCCTCAGTAGCGGGACAGTCGAGTCTGGTCGACGTTCCCCTGACACGACCTCTGAACGTGGCAACCCGACCCATCCGAACCCCAGTCAAACAGAGGTCACTGAAGGTTATTTTTCCTCTGGTTCTGTGGTCCGATACCAAAAAGGTTATCAGTACATACCTACACTCTCAACCTGATATTTCTTTCGACTCGTAGTTTCTTAAGTACAAAAACTTGATACCACAACCTCTTTTGAGAACTCTCAGGGAACCTGACGTTCCTCTAGGTTGGTCAGGTAGGACTTCCTCTAGACAGGACCCACAACCTTCCTGGTTGTGGGTCCTTCCTTGACCTTCCTGACTACGACTCCGACTCTGAGGTTATGAAACCGGTGGACTACGCTTCTCGACTAAGTAAACTTTTCTGGGACTACGACCCTTTCTAACTCCCAACCTCCTCTTCCCCTACCGTCTCTTACTCTACCGACCTACCGTAGTGGTTGAGTTACCTGTACTCAAACCTACTTGAGACCTTCAACCACTACCTGTCCCTCCGGACGACACGATGTCAAGTACCCCAGCGTTTCTCAGTCTGTGCTCACTCGTTGACTTGACTTGACTTGACTTGACTTCTGTGGTCCTTTGTGCCGTCAGACCTGTCCCTTTGTGTCCCAGTCGAACACGTCGACGAAGTAAAGAAAGGGTGTCGTTGAACATTCCGCCCTTAACAATAGGGATTTAATGTCTCTTCTTTCGTTTAAGTCCTTCCAAATAGTCTAACAGTTTTCCGTACGTGACTAATTTCTTTATCCCTACTTTGGGTTTATGTCAGACAAACTAGAGTTTCTAGTACCAGAAAAATGGTATACTGTTTCGGAAGCTTTGAAGATGGAGTTTGTGAAAGAATTTTATGTTTGTCTAGGAATTTCGTCACTTCGGCAAACTTTTGTCTCTTAATGACAGTCGTTTCTTGTTGTTGTTGTTTTTTAGTTAAGGTTTGATCGTTTTCCAGTCATTCTGAGTTACTGGAGTTTAATCTGACTATGGTACTTCATTTTCTATGTACTCCAAATTGTTACGAAACTTAAGTGTGACTGGAACAAAAGTTGTTACCTTTCTGTGGTTGAAACTATAGTTAAGTTTTTATAATTGAGTTCTACGAATCTCCTTCATTTTAATGATAATCCTGTAGGAACTTCCGAAAGGAATATCAGATATAAAATGTGTGTTAAAACGATATCTTCTAAAATTTCGAAACGAGAAAAAAAAAAAAAAAAAAACTTTTATGTAAAGTAACGGTAATCCGTGGTTTATATATTTGGTCTGTGTCCTAATCCAAAATCTGACTTTTTAGTCTATAAAATCCTTAAATATTATTTCAAAGGTTTTAGATTAAGATATATTGTCTTAATTGTAAAATACTATGTCCGTATTTACTCTAAGGCAAAGAAAAAAAAAAGTTGATAGTCAGTCCTTCTGTTTAATTTTGTCCTTTACAACATTATTTCTGTACTTGTCTCGGACACCGTCGGTACTCCTACGGAGAGTGTTGGAGATTCATGGACTTCATGTCGACTGGTTCTCAGGTCGACGAACGAGTCGTTAAGTAACGGGACAAATTCAGTTTCGGTACGAAGAAGGGTACCCTGCAAAAGTCCTTCGTTTACTCGTGTCGTCCCTATACTTCCATTCGGGTTGACCCCCTCTTTACCCCTAGGGGTGGGGGTGGGGATCAGAACGAAGAAATACGACCAACGTGGCCTCAGACCTGGTTCAGGGTAAGTCAGAAGGGAGGGAGAGAGGAGAAACTGTCGGAACGTTACATTAGACTATTGAGAGGGTCGAAAAGGTCAGGGGAGAGGTAAAAGACAGATAAAATAGCGTTCTACTTTAGAAGTGTTCAAATTAAGACATAACCACAGATGTAGAGTTTCCTGAACCTGTCTGTCTCTCGTATTTACACTCCCCTTTGATTCTATTGAAAAAAAAAAAGCGTAACTATAGATTCCAAAATCTTGAGTCCTATCAAGGAGGACGTATCGTCCGTGAGGTAGTTTAAACAGTTTTCATGTTTACTTACTTATAACTCTATTTTTAGTATACTTTACATACCGAAGATTAACGATGAATAGGAATACCTCCAGACGACGACGACGACGATTCGGCGAAGTCAACACAGGTTGAGAGACGCTGGGGTATCTGTCGTCGTCGGGTAGTCCGAGGGACTGGGACCCTAAGAGGTCCGGTTCTAAAGGAAGAGGTTTCATACTTTTACTTTTCACTTTTACTTCAGTGAGTCAGCACGAGTTTAGAATCGCTGGGGAACCTGACGTCGGGTGGTCCGAGGAGGCAGGCACCCTAAAAGGTCCGTTCGCATGACCTCACCCCACGGTAACCAGATTGTCACAAAATAAGTATCCCTTATCATTTCCACAGATTACTTTAGAAACAAAATTTTTTACAAAGACATGGTCGACCTTTATTTTATGTATAATCGGTAATCCAATCTTTCACAAAGTCGAGTGACGAACTCATTACTATTACAGAGTTAGGTACAATGATTTTTTCTTCCTTGTTGACGAAGATAAGAGAACGAAAAGGACCAGTGAACCTCATAATAGTACAGCGCATATTCTCCGAACCTTTAGTGGAAAGTAAAGGGTTTTATCGCACTTTTGTAGTTTAGATACAATGGTGGTTGACTCACCCACGGAACCTTTGGTTCGACCTCTGACGAGACGTCATTACTAGGAAAATAAGAGTAACCGTTAAGATCCTACGAGAGTTTAGGTTTACAATAGTGTTAAATCGGATTCGTCTTTTATTTTCAGGGAACTCACGAATAGAATACCAAAAATTATTTCACGAAAGAGTGAAAGTATCTTCGATCTGTTTCAATTAATCGAACCTATCCTCTTCAGAAAGAGACAGGAGAAAGGGGAGGTTCGTGATTAATTATAATTACTCATTTCCTATTTTAATGATTCATGAGTCATATTAACACGATCACCTAGTAAAGGTACCCTACAAAGACTTTAGGTCTATTTATCATTTACACCTGGTAATTGGTTTCTCCCAACTCTCAGGAACCATAGTTAAAGTGGTTTTTGGGTTTCTCCCGGGAGGGGTGGAACTCCCTACCTAAATTCTTCTAATCACAGATCCTTGACTAACTAAATGATTCTGATTTCAAGGGGAAAAAGAAAGGAAGAATGACGAACGAAACTAAAAAAAAAGGTAAACCGTCCCTTTTCACCACCCTAAACTATAAGACGGTACGTCTAACAAAATTGAGAAAGTCTGTGTTTCGAAAGTCCGAAAATAGGGTTATGAAGTCCTCCAGTCCTTCTGTTTTGTGTCGTGATGTAAAAAAAGTCAAGAAGTTTCCTCCTACAGTTTCTTACACTAGTCTACCTTTTCAAAACCTTTAATTCAACAGTGTAGTTCTAAAATTTTATACCCCGGATTCAAGAAACCCAAAGAAGACACCAGTAGAAGACGGTTCCAGAGTCCGACTAAATCCTTCAAAAGTTGTATAATTAAGTCGAACGGGACGGAACTCTGTTTCCTTGGGTGTCAGGGATCCCTTAATGTGGTGGGTCAACATTTGGAGCTGAACGATGAAGACCATAGAGTCCGTGACTTGAGACTGGGTCTCTTCAAAGTATTCCCAATTTGTAATAATGAGAGACCGGTTTATAAATTTATTCCGTAAAACATCTTCACGTTTCAGACTTTTTACTCTTTACAACATTCTTTTGTTTCTCCGGAGAAGATTTTTCTTTAGATAGTACAATCTTAATTTCGTTATTGTTAAACATCACTTTACATATGTATAAGTATTTTCGATACTAACATAAATCATTCTTCGAAATATTTCTGTCCCTTCGAGACCATATCTATATGTGGGAATCTCCTGAAACCAGAGAAAGAACCAGTTTTTCTATTTATCTTTCTAATATACCAAGTGACTGTCTCCTTTTTCTAAAAGTTAATAAGAATGTTAGTTAATTCTTATACCCACCTTGAGTAAGTTTACCACTACATTGTCGTCCTGGAGTACCCCAGAAGGACCTTATCCAGAAGGGGGTATAGGAGACGAATTCGAGGAGAGACTTCACGGAACCACCTCCATTACTTCTATTACCACTGGAGGGAGTTTTCTAGGGTACGTACATGACGATGTGAGTCACGAGGGTTGGGACGTCGACCGATGGTGGCTGGGTGGGAGGTGGACTCTGAGGGTCTGTGGGCGTCCGTTCAGGCCCCGTCAGAGGACACCCCAGTGACGAGAAAAGAGGACCCAGGACCACGTGTTCCAAGACAACACGAGAGGCTCTCAGATAAAGGGTCAGGACACATTCAAGACCGTCGAGATACCAACCCATTTGCCGCTGGTGGTTTCTCGAGAATACGGTATGGGTTCAGACGACGTGGGTCTCGGAGACAGGGACGTAGTCTGGTGGCGGTCCGCCGTGGAGGTGTCCTCTGTGAGTTTGTGTCAAGACAGAGTCAGAGACACCCCAGGCACCCAGGACCACGCGTATTCCACAAAAAACTCGAGAGACTCGCAGAGACCGCCCTTACCCCAAACTAAGATTTGTACTAAAACGGGAAGGATGACAGAAAGTATTGAAAGGAAGGTTCCTCATTCGCAGAAAATTAAAGTACCACTAACGTCGGTACTTTAATTAATGAGGAACCTTCCTTTCAATACTGGTTGGATCTATCGTGTAAGTTTTCGTCTCTGTAATGAAACGGTTGTTTACAGGCAGATCAGTTCCGACACAAAAAAGGTCACCAGTACATACCTACACTCTCAACCTGACACTTCTTTCGACTCGCGGCTTCTTAACCACGAAAACTTGACACCACAACCTCTTCTGAGAACTCTCAGGGAACCTGACGTTCCTCTAGGTTGGTCAGGTAAGATTTCCTCTAGTCAGGACCCACAAGAAACTTTCCTGACTACGATTTCGACTTTGAGGTCATGAAACCGGTGGAGTACGCTTCTCAACTGAGTAACTTTTTCTGACTACGACCCTCCCTAACCCCCGTCCTCCTCTTCCCCTGCTGTCTCCTACTCTACCAACCTACCGTAGTGACTACACTACCTGTACTCAAACTTGTTCGAGTCCCTCAACCACTACCTGTCCCTTCGGACCGCACGACGTCAGGTACCCCAGCGTTCTCTGACTTGACTTGACTTGACTTTATGGAACCATTATCATAAACTACGTGTAAACGGCTCAACCAAACATCTACATTTTTTGGAGGGGGAGATCGTTTACCTTCGACAATTGATAATGGTGAACTGCTGGTATTCGTGTATCGGGGTCCGGAGGACCTCGGATCCCTGTCTACACTGTAGTGGGCCTATGTAGTGGTGGTTGGTTAATCTCTTAACATGTGTTCAACTAGTGTCTGGGACGTTGGGGGAAGGGAGTGAACCGAAAATAAAATAAAAAAATTCAATTAATTAATAAAAACCGACACAGACCAGAGTTGACGTCGTACTCCCTAGAAAGCGACACGGTGTAGCCAAAGAGAAATCAACACCGAGGTCTAACGTACCCGAGTCATCAACGTCGAGGACCCCAGAGATCAACACCATGTGTCAAAGGTCTCACTCACCGGAGACGTCAACATCACGACTCCGAAACAACGGGGTTCCGTACACTCTAGAATCAAGAGACTGGTCCCTAGCTTGACCGTTGAAACCTTTCACTGAGTTGGTGACCTGTTGGTCCCTTCAGGGACACTTGACAGAAACGATCGTTAAATCCTATAAACGATGAAACTGTCAAACAGAACAGGACATGAAAAATGTTTTCCCAAATAAATCTTGTTCACCCAGTCCCTCAATTATGAAACTTAAAGATTATTAGGGGGTCCCCAGTTCTAATTGTCTTATTTACTGGTCGTTTTCTCTTATTAAAGTCCTCGAGATCTTAAAAAAGGACAGGATAATGGGAAATCAGGTGTTAATGTTTGTTCTAAATTTTTCACTAATAAAGACTCTCTCTTATAATTTAAGTATGATTTTCACTTTCACTTCACTTTCAGTGAGTCAGTACAGACTGAGAAACGTTGGGACACTTGACATCGGGTGGTCCGAGGAGACAGGTACCTTTAAGAGGTCCTTTCCTATGACCTCGTCCAACGGTACGGAAGGAGGTCCCCTAGAAGGGTTTGGTCCTAGCTCGGACTCAGAGGACTTAATATCCGTTTAAGAAATGGAAGACTCAGTGATCCCTTCGGGGGTTCAGGTATGATTCAGTTACTACTTTTGATAGGTGAAATTTTTTATTATACCGTCAGGTCACCCGTTCTGAGGTACGAGGGTTATGTCTCCCGTGTCCAAGTTAGGGACCAGTCCCTTGATTCTAGGATGTACGGTGTACCACGTCGGTTTTTACTTTTGTTTGTTTGTTTGTTTATACTTTTCGGGAAGTAGACGGAGGTGAAAACCAAACACAACTTTAAGGGAAGGAGGAACAACAAAAGGATAACTTCGGAATGTGAGTAACTCACTTGATTTACTTTGGATATGAGTCATCTGGGTACACAAAGTGAGAGGATTGGTGACGACAGACTGAACCGGGAACCATGAGGTCATATTGCCGACACAGTCTTCAATAGTACGAGAGTGACGGTTCAGGTCCCGAAAGGTAAGACCTACACAGGTAGACTTTGGACCGATATCACCTGAGAACCTACTGGAGAATTTTTACTACTTTCAGATAGAAAAGAACCAAAATTGTTATGATGAAAGGGACCGAAGGGTTAGATGGAAACACTGTTTATGAAAATATATTCTTAAAGTTGAGGTTCTGAGCTTAAAAATTACTTTCCGTCAGGAACAGACTTTCATTCCTTTCCACACATACAACATACACACATCCATCCGTGAACAGTTACAGTCTGGTCGATAGAGTTGATAAGGAGAGGGAAAGGTTTCATTCCCTTTGATTCCCTGTCCTTTTCCAGACAACAAAGAGTTCTTCCAGATCTTTGATTACCCGGACATTAAGGATTTTCTGTTCTTGAAATTACTAACCACAATATCAAGTCAAGTCAGAGAGTCAGGCTGAGAAACGTTGAGGTACCTGACGTCGTGCGGTGCGAAGGAACAAAAAGTGGTTGAGGGCCTCAAAAGAATTTGAGTACAGGTAGCTCAGCCACTACGGTAGGTCGGTAGAGTAGGAGACAGTGGGAGAAGAGGACGGAAGTTACAAAGGGTCGTTGATATATATATATCAATAAGTAGGGGTTATCAGGAGTAGAAAGAAGAGGTATAAGACAGGGAGGGATTTGTTTAAGAGACGTATTCTTAAACTCCCGTAGTCTCTCCGTATTTATTTGTTTTAATCCTTACTTTCTACCTTCTCCCCTTATTAAGGTATTTGTTTAATTACGGTTGTGTAAAATTTTACAAGTCAAGTCAAGTCAGAGAGTCAACACAGACTGAGAAACACTGGTGTCCCTAACGTCGTGCGGTCCGAAGGGACAGGTAGTGGTTGAGGACCACGAATGAGTTTGAGTACAGGTAGCTCAGTCACTACTGTAGGTTATTAGAATAGGAAACAACAGGCGAAGAGGAGGACGGAAGTTAGAAAGGGTCGTAGTCCAGAAAAGGTAACTCAGTCAAGAGGTGTAGTCCACCGGTTCCTTAACCTCAAAGTCGAAGTCGTAGTTAGGAAGGTTACTTATAAGTCCTGACTAAAGGAAATTCTACCTGATCCACTTAGAGGAACATCAGGTTCCCTGAGAGTTCTCAGAAGAAGTTGTGGTGTCAAGTTTTCGTAGTCAAGAAGTCACAAGTCGAAAGGAATATCAGGTTGAGAGTGTAGGTAAGTACTGATGACCTTTTTTCTGGGTTCCCAAACTATAAAGTTTTGTAACCTTTATTAGGTCTATAGGTGGTTGTTCTCATACTTTTTTTAACAATATATTATCAGTGTATATTATCACTTTTACTTGTAAAACGTAGATTTACTCTATTTCACTCACTTAGTCGTTATTCATAAGTTGAATTTGTCTACTCGTTTACATTTAGTTTAATGTCTCATGGTATAATTCATAAACCTCTTCCTTTGCCGTTGGGTGAGGTAATAAGAGTGGACCTCTTAGGGTACCTACCTCCTCGGACCATCCGACGTCAGGTGTCCCAGAGTTTCTCAACCTTTGTTGACTCGCTGAAGTGAAAGTGAAATATAATTCATAATATTGTAAAAAAATTCCGAGTTTTTGTTCATTTCCACTTGTCGTAGTACGAATTTCTAGATACACATGTATTTTTTGACATTTCTAAAGTCCTATGACCAATGTCATAGAACTATGTCCTATATCATTGAAAAGTCCTATGACCACTCCCACCGTTCTTCACCCTCCGACTTTTTAGTGTATCCATTGAAGTCGGATTTTTTGTGTATCCGTTGATTCTGGACCCTTCCAGAATCAAGTATTGTACTTATGACCTGGGTGTCCACAAATAAAATAATAATTATAATACGAACATATCGAATTCACGACGACGACGACGATTCAGCGAAGTCAGTACAGGTTGAGACACACTGGGGTCTCTACCGTCGGGTGGTCCGAGGCGGTAGGGACCCTAAGAGGTCCGTTCTTGTGACCTCACCCAACGGTAAAGGAAGAGGTTACGTACTTTCACTTTTCACTTTCTTCAGCGAGTCAGCACAGGCTGAGAAGCGTTGGGGTACCTGACATCGGGTGGTCCGAGGAGGCAAGCACCCTAAAAGGTCCGTTCTCATGACCTCATTTACAATAATTTAAGTTGATAGTATACTATTTTCATTCAGTCATCCTCTTTTGAAAAAAAATTTTTTTCAACGGACTGTCTTTTCTTAACTGATTAAAAATCAAGATTTCATAAAACTTTTTTATAATTTGTGAACTTTTACTTCAAATTTAAACGTAACGCACTCAACTGAGTAACCTTTTCTGAGACTACGACCCTCCCTAACCCCCGTCATCCTCTTCCCCTACTGGCTCCTACCCTACCGACCTACCGTAGTGCCTGAGCTACCTGTACTCAGAGTCACTTGAGGCCCTCTACCACTACCTGTCCCTCCGGACCGCACGACGCTAAGTACCCCAGCGTTTCTCAGCCTGTGCTGACTCACTGACTTGACTTGACTTTCTGTCTAAAGAGCGAAACGAATTACTAAAACGGAGACTTCGAGAGTCACATATAGTCCCACTCACTCTTAAGCGTCCTCGTCTAAGAAAGACTCCATTATAATGTCGAGGGACTCGTGAAAGTGTCCCAATCTTCCTCTTCTACTGAAGAAAAACTCTCATAATTTAACCGACACGATTTTGATACCTTTTGTTAGAAGATACAAGAAAAAAGACTTCGTAACTACGAACTCCCTGTATTAATGGTAAGGGGAACACGAAGGGTAAAGAATTTTATTTCAAAAGAAAGTTATTTCTAAATGGACAACCGGGTCTAGACAGTTCAGACCAAATTATAGGAAAAACTTAAAGACACTTACTATGGTCGTATGTTTAAGTAAAAACACGGTACTAATAATATACGTGGTTACTCAGATTGTCTAATTCACACTTCAAGTTTCGACATAGTAGTAACTCTAAAAAAACTTTCAGTATAAAGACACACAACCCGTCGTTTTCTTTTTTCGATGTACTAGACTGTGATTTACATTGTTATATTAAATCTAATAATCGATATAGGAAGTATGTAAAACTGTGTAAAAAAAGATTTATACAAGTCATAAAAATAACTTTGGTAGACCATAGGCTCAAGGGTCGGAATGAAAAGAAATCGGGGATGAAGGAATGGATCTATGAAATTTATTTCAAAATAGAATAAATAACTATAATATAAACATAGAAACTCGGAGAAAACTCTAAAATTCTCTCCTTCCTTTGGACTTTGAAACGTCTCAGGAGGAGAATTCATCGTACCTAATTTTGTACGAGAGGTATGTAATCTCTTTACATTTCTTGTGAACTTTTAACTTCCATTGACATGAGATGACGCCCGAAGCGTCCATCGTGATCACCATTTCTTCGGCGAATGGTTACGTCCTCTGTCTTGTCTACACCCAAGTTAAGGACCCAACCCTTCTAGGGGATCTCCTCCCGTACCGTTGGGTGAGGTCATAAGAACGAACCTCTTAGGGTACTTGTCTCTTTGAACCGTCTGATGTCAGGTACCCCAGTGTTTCTCTGTGCTGACTTCGTTGAATCGTATGTGTGTACATGACATGACACAATCAGACTTATTCGTTCATTCTTTCATCAACGACATCGGTTTAGGGACTTCGAATCGTGTCGTCTCCAAATCCAGATGTAGACGTGATCTGGTTTCAGGTCCCGTGTAGAAGACCGACCTACCGAGAGGAGTCCTTAAACCCGAAAAGGGTTCGTAAAACCTCTGGAAGTGAAGATCGGTATGTCTCCTCCTTTCTCTCTCTCGTACCCCTTCTCCCATAACCGGTAAAGTACCGGACCCGACTGCAAGGTTACCCAATGTTCCAATGTTGACTACTCCCCACCCCTTCCCTATGAACGGACTTTACATCAATCAAAACACAGGTCCTTCCTCTCTTCTTGAGCTATAACCACTGGTACAGTTCTCCTGTGTGAATTCGTGAAGACACCTCCTCAGGGTACTACTCTTTTACTACGTAGGAGGACCGTTGGTCAGGACCGAACAGTACCTCCGTACTCTCTTAGTAGAACTTTCGTTTAAGAAAACGACAGAGCATATGTCCCAATAGTAATGGTAGAAAGATTTAAGGTATATATACGAAATCATATGAAATAATCGCCTCTTCCGTTACCGTGGGGTGAGGTCATGAGAACGGACCTTTAGGGAACCTACCTCCTCGGACCACCCGACATCAGGTACCCCAGCGACTCTCAACCTGTACTGAGTCACTGAAGTGAAAGTGCGTAACCTCTTCTTTTACCGTTGGGTGAGGTCACAAGAACGGACCTCTTAGGGTCCCTCCCGTCTCGGACCAACCGACGGCAGATACCCCAACGTGTCTCAGCCTGTGCTGACTTCGCTGAATCGTCGTCGTCGTCGTATGACATAATCTCCCTCTCCCACCCTACTAAACCCTCTTATCGTAACTTTGTACATATTATAGTATATACTTGGCTTAGCGGTCAGGTCCCAGCTACGGACCCATGACCTACGAACCCCGACCACGTGACCCCACTGGGTCTCCCTATCATGCCCCTCCCTCCTCCCTCCCCCCAAGTCCTACCCCTTGTGCACATATGGACACCACCTAAGTACAACTACATACCACTTTGGTTATGTTATAACATTTCATTAATTGGAGGTTAATTTTATTTATTTAAATGTATTTTTTTTTTCTTTCTTTCGTTTAAGAGGTCGGAACCCGATCGAAAGTTTAATGACGTCGGGACCCCCTGTCGAATTGATATTGGAGTACTCTGGAACTCAGGCTTGTCGACGTTGATTCGGTGAGGACTTAATGACTGTGTGACTTTGACATAGTATTATTTACCAATAACAAATTCGGTGATTTCAAACCCAATAAACAACACGTTGTTGTTCATTGTTTATGTTTCAATTTCGTTTGTTTAGACTTACTTTCCTATGTAATTTGGATAATGTTACCGATGGTCGAATAGTCCCTTTACGTTTGTTTTTACACAACACCTACCTACAACAATTACAATCAACTACATCTAAAGTTCAGTTTTTGATGTTTGTGGTAATAGGGGAAGTATAGACTTAGACCTTTCCTCTAGATTTGTGGTCGATTCACCCCAAATCAGGTACCATATAACGTAGTAACAGGTTCTATCCTTTTACATTGTCCTCTCTTTCTCGACCATAAGTTTAAAAGAGTCTGGATCTTCCGAACGAAGGACGACGAAGTCCCACAACTCACTCTTTACGAGTTTCTTTGAAGTCAAGTCAAGTCAAGTCAGCGAGTAAACACAGGCTAAGAAACGCTGAGGTACTTAGAGTCGTACGGTCCGGAGGGACAGGTAGTGGTTGAGGACCTCAAGTGAGTCTGAGTGCAGGTAGCTCAGGCACTACGGTAGGTCGGTAGAGTAGGAGACAACAGGGGAAGAGAAGGACGGGGGTTAGGGAGGGTCGTAGTCTCAAAAAAGGTTACTCAGTTGAGAAACGTACTCCACCGGTTTCATGACCTCAAAGTCGAAATCGTAGTAAGGAAGGTTTCTTTAGGGTTCCGACTAGAGGAAGTCTTACCTGACCAACCTAGAGGAACGTCAGGTTCCCTGAGAGTTCTCAGAAGAGGTTGTAGTGTCAAGTTTTCGTAGTTAAGAAACCATGAGTCGGAAGAAGTGTCAGGTTGAGAGTGTAGGTATGTACTGGTGTCCTTGAATCCATTATATATATGATGAACACGTCCTCTGTATTCTCTATGCCCAAGTTAGGGATCCACCCCTTCTATGGGACCTCCTCCCTTACCGTTGGGTGAGGTCATAAGAACGGACCTCTTAGGGCACTTGTCTCCTCGGACCGTCCGATATCGATTATCCCTGGGTTTCCATGACTGTGCTTCACTGAATCATACGTGTGTGTACGATGAACAATGACCACCACAACCAAATCAGCGATTCAGCACAGATTGAGAACACTGGGGTACCTGACGTCGGACGGTCCGAGGAGACGGGTATCCTAAAGGGTCCGTTCTTATGACCTCACCCACCCAATGGTAAAGGAAAAGGTCGACGAACAATAATCAGTCCTAGTTTAACCTACCAAAGGGAAAATATTTTTGACTTTATATGTTCCTTCGACATTGACACTTTAAACTACACGGATTATTTAAAACTTTCTCATATATTTCGTGTTAATCTTTATGTTCCTCTTGACTGTTTTTTACGTCATAATTACTATTTGAAACGGGTTAAGTTTTCCGTCAACCTTGTTAGATTTTTATCCACCGAACCTTACTGAATGACAAGGTTGTCAAATAATTTCCTTTCGCCGGTCGTTAACCGGTAACCGAGAGGACTCGACCTGGTTCTGTAGCACAAAGTCCCCAGGAGAGAAGGGACCTTCCCACTCAGACGAAGCATATCCGTCGACAGACCCGGGTTTCGACCCACAGACGTTCGTTGAAATCATCTTCTCTAAAAACCTCAAGGGGGTCGATTCGTACTCTCTCACGGAAGGGAATTGGTGACAATGTGTCATAGAAAGGACAAAGGGGGAAACCGTTGATAAAACCAAGTTAGGAAGACAAACCCACTTGAACTAGTGGAACGAAATTCGTAGAGTCGGTTGAGGACGAAGACGTGTAGTCACCGTAAGATATGTTTACTCATTAATATGTTTCATTATATACACACACACACGTAGTTCTTTAATCCCCTCCTTTCCTATTTCAATACAGATTTATATCTCTTGAGGTATTTTATAACAGATCCGACTTTCACTCATTCAACGAGTCAGCACAGGCTGAGACGTTTAAAAGATCCTGTCTTATGACCTCACCCATCGGAAAGTGAAGAGATCCCCTAGAAGGGATAGGTCCCTAAACTTGGGTCCAGAGAACGTAACGTCCACCTAAGAAATGGTCGACTTGGTGTTCCCTTCGGGTTCTTATGACCTCACCCATCGGATAGGGAAGAAGTCGTCTAGAAGGATTGAGTCCTTAGTCTGCTCCCAGAGGACGTAACGTCTACCAAAGAAATGGTGGACTCGATGTCCCTTCGGACAGATCCTACTTTTTGTTGACCCTTTAGGTCTACTATTTGTCTACCTAACAAGTAATATGATCGGAAGGTTGTGAAAAATATCCAAACTTTAAAAAATGTATTTTCCCCCCCCCCATTAAGATGTATAATTTTATTTTTAGTAGGGTCTATACCTCCTCACACCTCTTCACTTCCATCTTAAATTTGGTTCTAATTGGAACTTGACCATTAACAATTTCGAGACACAACCCATGGACTTTCACGTTCACCTGCAACGAGTCAGCAGAGTCCGAGAAACGTTAGGGTACCGGATATGTCAGGTCTTAAGAGGTCCGGTCTCATGATCTCACCCACCAGAAAGGGAAGAGGTCCCCTAGAAGGGTTGGGTCCCTGACTTGGGTTCAGAGAACGTAACGTCCGCCTAAGAAATAGTCGACTCGGTGTTCCCTTCGGGTTCTTATGTCCTTACCCATCGGATAGGGTAGAGGTCTCCTAGAAGGGTTGGGTCCTTAACTTGGTCCCAGAGGACGTAAGGTCCTTATAAGAAATGGTTGATTTGACACTATCACAGGAGAGACACGGATATATACAAACTCTAAAAGGTATCATTTTGGAATTTCCTTTTTGTTAAACAACTGACTCATATCATCTTAAAGTACAGTCATTTTCGTTCGTTTCCATTTTTCTTTCGTTTACACAAACTTTCTAATACATCCTTCTTCCCGATCGTGTATCGTACAACAATTGTGACCAATGGAGTTTCCCTACCCACTTCACAGTCCCTCTCCTAATCGAACATGTATAAAAACATCGATCAAAATTTTTATAAACCAAAATAAATAAAAAAGTAAGCCGACATGGTCCAGAATCAACGTCGTGGACCCTAGAAATGAACGTACTACACCCTAGAAATAAACACCGTATACTCTGGATCAAGGGACTGGTCCCTACCTTGAACCCGGGGGACGTGACCCTCGATCCTCAGAATCGGTGACCTACTGGTCACTTCAGAGTCGAAACAATATGTGTAAATACATACATGTATATATATATTTTAATATATTATATATACTATTACATGACAAACTGTAATATGTTGTACGTACATGATAACAATATTAAAAGTTTCGAACTTTTTCTTAGTTTTGTACCATGGGATTTCCGTTTCAGATAAAGATTTACGAACGTCCCAAAATCTACTACACCTATATACTGTTCCGGACCCTTAAACCCCTTGACGTCGTTTGTACTTACTTGACCGAGTTAATTCTTCTTTAGGTGACACATGCAATTTTGTTTATGGAGGTCAAAAGTTGAGACCTGTCTACGAAAGAACTATATGGGTTGTATCCATTGAATTGTTTGTCACACTGTCGGAATGGTTCTACCTTCCCGAAGAGAATGTGTGGGAGATTTTTCTTAAGTAAACGTTAGAGACAGTGAATACAAGTACCTGGTCGTTAGTCAAGAACGACTTTAGAGTATCGAAAATTGTATGATTTAAGTTGGAAACCGTAAAAGGTCAATATGTCGTAACCTCTGAAATTATTATTATTACTGTTATATGTATATAATATATATATAAAGTGTCATCATCTTATCTCCTCTGTTAAGTAAGTTTTTAAAGATACTTACACCTCTACAGTGGAAAAACTGACACACACTCACTGGTGGGTCGTAGTCTTGGTAAAAGTGTACAAACCTCTTATGACATGGAACACTCGTGACCACACTTCACTTTCACTTTCAGTGAGTCAACACAGGGTGAGAAACACTGGGGTACCTGACATCGGAGGGTCTGTGGAGACAGGTACACCTAAGAGGTAAGTTCTTATGACCTCACCCAACGGTACGGAAGGAGGTCCCCTAGAAAAGTTGGGTCCAGAGGGTGTAACGTCCACCTAAGAAATGGTCGACTCGGTGTTCCCTTTGGGTTCTTATGACCTCACTCATCGGATAGGGAAGAGGTCCACTAGAAGGACTGAGTCCGTAACTTGACACCAGAGGACGTAACGTCCGTCTAAGGAATGGTCGACTCGATGGTCCCTTCGTCGAAGAGACTGTAGGTCCTGTACTCATGTATAGGATCCTAATTGGTTGGTGTGACTGTGGTCCAAATTTAGGTTTAATTCATCCGTTTCGATTCTTCATCCCCGTCACTAACATAGTACGGGACCGAGACCCCGACGTCCCATCGACACGACCCCGTTAGTCGACCCGGTGGATCGTAAGTTGTCACTAGAGCAACGTGACTAAGTATCTTATTAAAGCAACCAGAAGGACCTCTACGGAGAGGGGAAGTTGAAGTACTCCTAAAACGTCCGAACCAAGGGGAGAGGACCCGTACTAGACACGATGTGTCCTCGTCAATCTGAATCAAAATGAACCTTGACTCTAAGACCTCAGTATCTCCGACTTTTTCATAAACATTTTAATTAGTAAGTAGGACTAAAATTTTATTTACGGATTTACCTTTTAAATACTTTGGTTTTAATTTTTACTGAACAAATTACGTTATTTATGGATGGTGAGATAACATTAATTATCCCTATATGACTTTTGTAAGGATAATTTCAGTCCTGTTTTGATTCGGACTACAGTGACTCAAGAGTTGTACAAACTCTCCCTAATTAATTACTTTATTCTTTGACCTCCCACTTCTTACATTTATACTTTTTTCTCCTCTTTTAATAGTGATATACGTCCACTATACTAAAAATAGACCTTTTCAGTCTTTTTAATCGATTTTTTTAATCGTTCAAGTTTTCATTTATAACTTCAGTCACTTAAAAGGATATATAATCATCAGTGAGTCAAGTCAAGTCAGTGAGTCAGCACAGGCTAATAAATTCTGGGGTACCTCACGTCGTGTGGTGTGAAGGGACAGGTAGTGGTCGAGGGGTTCGAACGAGTTTGAGCAGGTAGCTCATTCACTACAGTAGGTTGGTAGAGTAGGAGACAGCAGGGGAAGAGGAGGACGGGAGTCCGAAAGAGTCGTAGTCCCAGAAAAGTTTACTCAGTCAAGAAGGGTAGTCCACCGGTTTCATGACCTCAAAGTCGAAGTTGTAGTCAGGATGGTTACTTGTGGGTCCTGACTAAAGGAAATCCTACCTGACCAACCTAGAGTAACGTCAGGTTCCCTGAGAGTTCTCAGAAGAGGTTGTGGTATCAAGTTGTCCTAGTCCCTGGTCTTTATGGACCTGTGCCGGTCCGGTGGTCCTTTTGTTCGCCCCCAACCCCCCCCCGTAGGGAGCTACGGACCCTGCGACCGGGGTCCGGTGAGGACCTTGGAGGGTGTTGGGCCGGGGATGAGGTCCGGGTCGTACGGTATCGGGGTGGCGGACGTCACCTCCCCTGGGCATGATCAGTGATCAATCACGATCATCAATGATCAATTACGATTTTATCCTTTTTTATTGGGGTGTTTTGATGTTTAATAAGGATCCCCTTTTTTTCAAATTATTCTTTATACATTCTAGGTATAATTTTAAATATTTATAAATAACCTTTTACTACATTTGTTAATAACTATTAATAAATGACTCCTTACATAACTTCTCTGTATATAAGGACTCGTATTTTTGAGTTATAACGCTCGTACAGTGAAGAAGTATGAGACATAAAAATTAAGGTGAGTTTTGTATACAGATTACTTAATAAAAATCTCTTAGACTGTTTTAATATAGACACTTACTCATGGGATTTTCTTAGTCCTCTTAAGAACCGTTTATGATGATCTTCTCCCGGAACGAGACACTCAGTCATCTAGTAGAATATTTCCCTTCTTTTCCTTTGTTCCCCTCTGTCGACGTCCAAATTTGTCCTTTTGATAGCCTCTCGTTCAGGTCTTCGTCTTGGTTCGTATGTTTTCTTTCGCCTCCCTTTTCACCACTGCTTCTCGCTAAGACGAGGATCTGATTGTACCGTTTAATACTGTATTATTGAACAGTTTACGTCGATTTTGATACGAATATACTTTGAATTTATATGTACAACCTTTTCTTCTTTCTGATCTTTTGTTACTCGATTCATAAGTAGATTTCTTTAATCATTTTTCTTGTCGTCTCTGACTTTTTTAAATTATTGTGTCGTTTCTGACTTTTTTTAATTATTATGTCGATTTACATTTTTCATTACTGTATCAACATATAATTGTTATTAGTATTTTACCTCTCTTAGTTATTATATGGTTTCCAACTAAATTTTTTTTTATGATGATTAGAATTATTTGAGGACCGTTCGACTAATTCTTAATTTTTGGTTACTATAAATGAATATAGTTCTTACTTTTTCCCTGTAGTAACAGATAGAGCGTCTGTCATTTTACTATTTTTCTCTTATAACATTTAGTTCTCTCATTAGGGGTGAAATATAATTTTTCGGTCGGTTTAAAACAATGATATTGGACTAAATTTTTTTTTAGAATCATATATATTATTGTACATCTTTTCTATTATGTAACATTTACACTCAAATAAACCCCATTCATTCCGACTAAATTGTAATGTATGTAGTTTTAGTAATATGATTGAATGTTATATTTACTGGTTTGATTGTTTTTTTTCTTTTTAAATAAATTATTATTCTCACCTGTTTCGTAAACTGTTTTGGGTGGATGAGTAACCCCCTTTTTGAGAGTCACTCAATTCTTCTCTTCTCTTAATTGAGGAATTGAACCTTACGAATTGTTTTTTTAGAGATCGTCTAGAGACTTACCATGTGACAATTTTACAATCTTCCAAAGACTATGACCCTTGGTCTATTTCTAAAGACGGGTGAAATAAAGATAAGTTATAATACAATCTCCAGGATCTGTCACTTTATTTTGTTCTCTGTCTTTATTCTCCTTTTTCTAATTCTTCGATCTTCATTTTAAGAGTGATAAGAGTCTACTAACATACATTACTGGGTTTTCTTAGACGACTATTGGGTAAGATTAATTGTTTATTTAGTCGTTCTAGATACCTTTTGTTTAATTCTTATAGATGTCTCTGTTAATCTTTAACCTTTTTTAAATTTTATACGGTAATTTTAATATAGTTTTGTAGACTATGTGTCCTTATTTGTATTGTTTTCCATAAGTTTTCAGGAAGTGTCATAGACTTTGTAACAACTCCTGTTATTTCTGAATTTTTCCTTCTTCTGTGTGAAGGTTGTACCATTTTTAAAGTCACATGGGATTTTAACTACATTCTGAGTTACGTTGGGGTTAGTTTTAAGTTCGTAAAACTCTTTTCGTTTTATTCTACTAAAACAGTAAATGTACCTTTACCTTCTTTGGTGGATATCAGTACTGTTAGAACTTTTCCTTTCTCTGGAAGGCGATAACGTATAGTCCTGGATATTGGGATGTCATTAGTTCTATCACACCCTTACTAGATTCCTGACTGGTTACCTGTTTAGAAAGTCTTTACAGGTCTTTCTTGTGAATTAACCGTAATTAAATACTGACTATGATGTCTTATCACGTTTTTCTTTCCAGACAAATTATTTCACAAGGAAGTAGTCAATTTACAGACAAACCTCATCTCACTTTTAATTGTGAAACGAAATGGAACGTGTTGATAATTGACGACTACCTACCATATAGATTTACACAATCAAAGAGATCTTATATTGTATTCTCTTATAGAAGTACTACCATTCTTATTCCCTCCTCCTTTTCTAAAGAAATTTCCCTTCGTTTTTCATCGGTTGGTATTCCCTTTTTTATGTTAATACTCTTACATCACCAAATTACCATAAAGAAGTTTAAGTCCAGTGGACCTTGGGTACTTATAATTGATGGGAATGTACCGTTTCTACACTAACTAAACTTCTAAAGTCCTACCCTAGTAGTACCTAATCCCACCCGGGACTCAGGTTACTCGATACTCCCTGGGCCCAAGTTAGGGACCCAACCCTTCTAGAGGACCTCTTCCTTTACCGTTGGGTGAGGTCATAAAGACGGACCTCTTAGGATACCTACCTCCTCGGAGTATCCGGTGTCAGGTACCCCAGCGTTTCTCAACCTGTGCTGACTCGCGGAAGTGAAAGAAAGAAAGTGAAACTCAGGTTACTACCCTTTACCTCTTCTGCTCCTTGTCTGCACCTCCGTGTCTTCTCTCGTGAAACATCTCTGTCAATGTGTTCCCTATTACAATTATAGGGAGTATCGAGTCAGTCATTTCTCAGACGGACGTTACGTCCCCTGGACCCACACTAGGGACCCAACCCTTCTAGGGGACCTACTCCCTTACCGTTGGGTGAGGTCATAAGGACCGACCTCTTAGGGTACCTGTCTCCTCGGACCGTCCGATGTTAGGTACCCAACGTTCTCAACCTGAGTTGAATCGCTAATTTGGTGGTGTTACAATTATACCTCAGTCTATAACTTCACTATACAGATGTTCCCTTCAGTTTCTTTCGTTTCTTGTGGGCTTCAGTGTTCTTTGATCCTCTCTCCGTGCCTTATCTAAGAAGGAGTCTTAGAAGTCTTCCTTGGGTGGAACGGACGTGAAACTGAAACCGTAATACCGGAAGTCTTGACACTTTCTGCTTTTATTAAACGACAAAGTTCGGTGGTTCAGATACCATCAAACAGTGGTCTGGATCCTTTGTATATTTCCCACTTTTTTGACAGTGTCTTATATGATTCTATAACACTGTATATATATGTATTTGTGTTCCCTTAAAAAAAGGTCTTACATATTTTCAAGGTTATTTGGTTATTCTTTTTCTGTGTCTTAGGTGACTTTGTCACCCGTTATCTTAATTTGTATCTGAAATGTTTTTTACTATAGGTTACCGGTTATGTAGATACTTTCACAAGAGTTGAAATAATCAGTATTTTATTCACTTTTGACATCGATTTATTCAGCTATGTAAGTGGTTTTCTCGATTCTAATTTTTCTCAGTGTTATTATTTATGACGACTTCTATGACTTATGGACTTTAAGAGTACGACTTTCATTACGTTTAAACATATAGTGAAATTTTGACAAACCGTTTTAAAATGCTGTACCAGGTCGTTAAGGTAAGAATACATGTACATATGAATTGTCTTTGCATATATATATAAAATTTACATGTTGTTACAAATGTCATCGTTAGATCGGATTTCAATCTCTGTTTGGTTTACAGGTGGTTACCATGTTCTCTATTTAACACTTTATAAGTTTATTATTTTATAATATGTTGTTTTATATGTAATCGTGTTGAACTTAAAGTGTTCATATTGAACTTCACTTTCTCTCGTGAAGTGTTCTCATAAATACCCAAGTAGACATGTTTATCGTCACTGTAAACCACCCCTTCTTTGTATCACTGATTCTTTTTCGGACCGTCGTCCACAGGATCCACGACCGTCACAAGACAAAGAACTCGATAACCCCATAAAAGTACTTACACAAGCGAATCTATCAAGTAACTTGACGTAAATATACTAAATACGTCAGAGAAACACATAATATGAAATTCTCTTTTATTAATTTCTTTCATCTTTTCGTTGAATAGTTGTCTTATTCAATATTGTAGACCAATTCAAGGCCTTCTTTTCCAACCTATGATAACGTATCTCATGACATTTTTATTTGCGGTTATTTAGTCTATTAATTTGCATCTACACCCTACTAAATTTCGGGTACTTCTTTTGGATCTTGTGTATTGGAACCCCCTCCTCCTTCTCCGTACCTTTTGCTAAACTGTATACTGGGAGTTGCGTGTTGTGACGTTTTTGTTTTTCTGTACATCTTCACATGTATTCTACAATTACTAATTACAATTACTAATATATTTTGATACGTTTATTTTTGCTATTTGATCCTTTTATAAATATCATGTAATCTCTCAGTTTCTTCCCGTAGGGACCACCAGTTCACCCATTCTGAAGTGGAAAGTTACGTCCCCCACACTCAAACTAGGGACCACCCCCTCGATTCTAGGGAGTACGGAACGTAGGTTTTCTTGGCGTCTTGTATTTTGTCTTTGTTATAATATATTGTTTACGTTATTTCTGAAATTTTTACTAGATGTCCTTTTTTTTTTAGAATTTTTTTCTACAATTTTGTCTCTCCGCCTCCACCCCCACCCCGACACTTGAGGGTTCTCGGGAACGCCAGCCGAAGGAGCGCTCTGACACCAAGTACGGTACCATGGGAGTCACCTGAGACGCCAAGACCAAAACTCTGCGACCATAGCTGGTCGCGCTGGGGCCGTAGGAGACGATGAACGGAAGTGACATAGGTACGAACGACAGGATGTGTGGGGTTCGGAACCCTCGTAGGAAACCCGAGGACAAACGGAAGGGCCCCTCGGGTGTCAGATGGACGGTCCTGGTCCTGGGCCGGGCGTCCGCCGGGGGTGCAACAAGTTTCCTCTAAAGGACGACCGCCCCGGGGACACTTCCCGGACCTTCAGCTGAACCCCACCCTCACGTTTCGGGGCTCCGATGAGAGGTCCACTTCCTGAGTCCTGAGTCGACACCAGAGGCCTTTACAACTCTGTGGGGCGTCGACAGTCCTCCTTGTCGTCCGGATTCCTACGATCAATGGTCCTAAAGTCGACGTAAAGAAGTCGCAGTCGTGGCCGAGGGAGGAATGAGACACCGAGTCCTGTCTGAAGTGGGTCCCTGAATTTCGGAACATACGTCCATTGTAGACCAAAGGGTAAGATTTTATACAACCTCTTAATATTTATGATGGAGGTGGAACTGTGACCTTTATCGGAATATACTTTCACCAGTAGTCTCTTGTGTCTAAAGGTTTTACAGTTTGTTGTCCTTTTAGAGACTCGATCAAAATTTGGACGTAGACGACAAAACTACGACACGAAAAAGAGTGCATGAAATAAATGAAAGACGGTCAAATGAAAACCACATCTCTATCGGACTTATCGAAAGTCGTAAAATACTTCAGTCACGGAGAAAAATGTACACGTGTCATATTATGTATGTACACCCTAAGGACATCTTATATGTGTGTAAAAAGACAGACACACCGTACATATAACATATATATTAAGTGTGAAAATAGACTTCGAACCGAACGTCAATTTTATGTATGTACGTGTGGACCTCAAAAAGTATTCCTTTAATTCTTGTATCATCTGACTAAATAAAGACTAGTGAACCGAATAATACACACAACCTCAATGGTATCTTTGTACCTCTGTGTCCGAGTGTGGTGAGTCTAAGGGTCCTATAGAACCCACGAGTCTCATAAACATTGAACTCTGGTTATGTATTTTAACGACACCATCTTTGCCCTGGTCAAAACAGACGGTCCAGTATCACTACACGTAATCAGGTAGTCCTGTTACGAGACAAGATTAAGGGTTTAACTTTTTTTTTATACTAGTCTTTCGATCCCTAACCTTTCAGGATTCCAATTGTTATCCTGACGACCTATTTTGTAGGAAAAAATATTTAAGACGTCTACATAAATAATTTAGTTAACTTCTCTATATATCGGTGATACTTAGGTAGGAGTGAAAGATTAAGATTGAACGAATTTATGGTGTAACTGAGTAAGAATAGACAAAGGTAAACAGAACTGTTGGAACGTCAACGTAACGAGACAACTTTCTAAGAAGACCTTGTGTAACGCTCAAGGGTCTATAAAAAAAGACACTCAATTTATAAAAAATCCGTTTGTTCCGTGGTCGCTCGTCGACGTAAAGAAGAGTTTTAATGTGACATCTTCTTCTTTTTTTTTCAATAAGGACTTAGACGAAGGAGGTCTGTCAGTAGAAGTACTACCCGTCCAATGAGACACGAAGCTAATGAAGGATTGTTTACTAGATTGGAAAATAAGTCAGTGGGGGATGTAAAACTCAAGTTCCGGAAGTTGTGATTTACTATCCACTTATGAGTGGAAGCCCTCTCTAGTACAACCATATGTCTTCTTTGATTGTGTTGTAACATTTCGTTAATAGAAGGTTGATTTTATTAATAGGAGATAAATTTCATTATCTTAAATATTTTTCTCTCTCAGGTTCTTAATTTTATGAGTGATTTTTCCATATTTATCCTCCCTAAGAAAAAATTCTCTAAGTATGTTTACTTACTGTTAAGGTTTTTCAAGTGACCCCTCCGCCTTAAAACACATCTCATTTAAAGGATGATATTTATTCCATCTTCACAAGTTTTGTATACTTTATTCTGTGTAGTGTACACTTTACTAGTGTAAAAATAAACAAGAAGTTGGTTTTTTAGTGTTCGGACCATAAGTTCAGTCCTTCATCTTTGAGTGGAAATACGTCGTCCCACTGGAGGAGGTGGTTTGTCGGTTCCGCCCAACACTGACCTCTTCTGTCTCCGGTCTAGACCCTAGACGTGACCGAGAGGAGACTACCAAGAGGAGGGATTTCCCGTCCGTCTCAGACACCTAGTTCCCTAACACAGACACACTACGAGTGAGCCCCGGGTAGACTTCGGGTGGAGGACGAAACTGCTGGGACGTCTCGGAGGGAGACCCCAGGTACACGGAAAAAAAGTCTTAGAAAGGAGGGAGTCTACCCGTGTATCGTCCACACACAGTGTAGATTCGGTCTTCCCGCAAGTTCCACCGACAGTACTTCCGATGTATCTTGAACTTGATGCACACTCACGGGAAGTCTCACACCCCGTGTCGGACTTCACCCTTCTCTTCCCCTCGTCCGACTTCTCATAGAGGAGTAAGACCAAGTCTTACAGGGTCTTAAATTAAGGTTGAACGAAGCGTCAAGGAGTCCCTCCGTATAAACAAGTAGGCTTCCTACCCTTGTATGAAATGTATTCTCAATAGAACTAAATACTGATTTTACAAATCTGTGTATGTAAACGCAAAGGGAAACTTGAAACGGAACAGGGAACATGTAATGTACACCCGTCTGTCGATGGTTTTCGGGTCCCCCGTCTTACTCGAACTCCGATCTTAATCCCCACGGAGAAGGTAACAGTACTCTCTCAATTTGTCGACACCCACATTCAGTCCTTTGACATCCACAGTTCTATCTTGACCTCTCTCCTGGACAGACCGTATAAGAAAAGACAAGTTCTCAACTCTTAAAAGGGACACCAACTTCTTTCACACATCCTATCCCATAAACTTCTCACTACTTCTAAACTTAGCACAATTCTTTTCTTCTTCGAATTGATCCCTCTACCGAAAGAACGGAAATAGGAGGGAATTTTTACAGTGTTTATAACAAAGCATAGTATGTATTAGAAAGATTTAATAGTAAAAGTTGAAGACATGTCATCAGGTAAAATTCTTACACCGCAGAATGAAAATTGTTTAGATGAGAAAACCTATAACTAAATAGTAAAAAATAATGTTTTTTTATGAGGTAATTCGTAGTGGTCTCTATTCATCAATTTATAAAGAATCTATACAAAGGATGTTCCCTTTAAACCCCTAGTTTCCTATTTTGAAACTTGTGTAACAGTTAAACGGAAGATGTTTTAGACTTGGTTTCATAGGAGGATAAGATACGATAATTCTTTCACTTTTTTTACTTTCACAATAAACGAGTTAGTATGGACTGAGAAACGTTGGGGTACCTGAATTCGGGCAGTCCGAGGAGAAAGGTACCTTAAGAGGTCCGTTTTTATGATCTCACCCATCGGTAAGGGAATAGGTCCCTTAGAAGGACTGGGTCCATATCTTAGGTCCAGAGGACGTAACGTCAGTCTAAGAAATGGTAGACTCAGTGGTCTCTCTCACAGTTAAATGATGAGGGTAGTCGTGTTAGTTCATAAAAAGAAAAATGACGAAGTAATCATAGTCGTTTATAGAATCCGTTTTACTTAGTGACAATCAGAATTTAAACTAATAAAATCTAATGATCATTCCACTTGTAAAAAGTATAAGAAATCAGTGAACGTTAAGAAAGTATTAATCTAATGAAAAAAAATTACCTAGTGAGGAAAAAGAGTAACTAAACATTAATAAGAAATTTCTACCTAAAGAGGTAGTATACCCACTGGTTTTTAAACGGGTCAAAAAGAATGATAAACGTAAAACGTAAATACGAATTGAATTTTGTTAAGTCCAACGTTCTACTCTAAACTCCCTTGTTCTTCAGAAGAACTCTGAATAAAAAAGTTTTTCTATCACTCTTGTATTTGAAAAGGGGGGTCTAAAATCCTTTAATACGAGAAGTCCCTTTTTTTTCGTATCTAAGGTTTTAATTAGAAACACACGTATAAAGATTAATATTCTCACGATAAATTCTGTGTAACGAACAGAAGAGGTGAACTGCTTCCGTTGACAACTGATATTCAGTGAAGACTCTCGGTTTCTTTTTCTCCTCGCACCGAAGGGTCCGTCCGAGACGGTCGTGCAACCGTTACATACGAGGGTGATAAGGGGTCCTCTCTTTTACACGAGAAGTTATACGTCTCTTTGGTCTAACAGTGTCTACCCGAAATACAGGTTCTCCTTCGAGCCTTTAGACCTACAAAAACTCTGTACCGGTCTTTTCTACAGTACACCTATAAGAGGGTTTAGAGAGACTAGGGGATGGATCCGAAGAGAAAATATGTAACACACATAAATTCATATATGCATACACGTCTTTTGTAACCTCAGGTAGATAAAACGATCAGACAGTGATCTCTTTATAATTTAATACATACCTAAGTTTATAATCCTTCTTTTTACCCTGAAATATCCCTTGAAACAAAATTAGGACGTCATTCTAAAAGTTTACGGGGACAGATGGAGAAGTGACTGTAGTCATTGTGATAAGAGGAAATGAAATATCCTAGTTCCTCTGAGAACCCAGGTATATACTATTCATATTACTTCTATTTTTAATAATCGTATGTAACTTGTGAACAAACACGATATATCTATGTCACAATTCACATAAATAAAAAATTTAGTAATAGTATCTGAATAGGACTCCTGTAGCAATAATAAGAGTCAAAGTTTACTTCCTTTGACTCTCTTTCCAATTTTTTTGTATGAGTTTATGTGTACTTGATGAAACGACCTTTATTAATCTTTTTCTTGTTAGACCCGAAATCCCGACATAGTATGTCACCCCCGAAGGGAACATCGAGTCTGTTATTTCCTAGACGGGTGTTGTCTCCTCTGGGTCCAAGTTAGGGAGCCAGTCCTTCTAAGGGACCTCTTCTCTTACCGTTGGGTGAGGTCATAAGAACGGACCCTTTAGAGTACCTGTCTTCTCATACCACCCGATATCAGGTGTCCCAACGTTTCTCAGCCTGTGTTGACTTCGTTGAATCATACGTACGTTCCACTATGTCATATCATCTTAAACTCTTCAAGAATCGAACCCTACTTATTTGGAACTGAAACCTTCCCATAAAAATGTAGAAGTATTTTCTTAACTGTCTGACATGAATTCCCGATATAGGGACCCTGATGACTTTCTGTCGTTCTTCAGTATTTTAGTCCTTTTGACATTCTCTTTTTATAAAAATTATAAATACCAGAGATACCAATTATTGTTTACAGTGTTCAACGTATCGTCGGGAAACCCGAACCGACTTACCAAACACACCCTTTCGAACTTTCATTCTCAATCGTTTTTCGATATAACGACAGATGTTTCCACTCCTCTTTTTGATAAAGTCAAAGATTCCGTTAGACTCACCCTCCTTCATTCTTTATCTCCTTACTCTTCTCAGTCACTCTACCCCGTTTTGAGGACACTGTCCTACGGGTTTTTCTTAAAATTGTTGTTCTGACAATTTACAACTAAGTCCTTTACAAAAGTCACAGTAGAGGGGTTGGAGGGGGGACGGGATGGGGGTGGGTTGTGTGTGTGTGTTGGATGAGGATTGTAGGTCTTTATTAACACACTCATAAAAAAAAATTGGAAAGAGAGAGAGAAAAAGGAAAACCTCACACACTTCTTGTCGTAGTGTAGACACAATTGTTTAACGTAATACTTTTGTGTACCTTTTTCAACAGGTACCGGTCTCTGTTTATACTCCTATGTTCTCATGGTGATTAAACTTCATGAGAACTTTTCCGAAAAATTCTTTTTCAAGACACTTCTTGACTGAGTAACCTTTTCTAGGACCACGACCCTTTTTAACTTCCGTCCTCCTCTTCCCCTACTGTCTCCTACTCTACCAACCTACCGAAGTGACTGAACTACCTGTACTCAAACTCGTCCGAGGTCCTCAACCACTACCTACCCCTTCGGTCCGCACGACGTCAGGTACCTCAACGTTTCAACCTGTACTGACTCACTGACTTGACTTGACTTGACTTTTCCGAAACCTGAAAAAGTCCCACACCTTAATCTTAGACTCGGTTAATTCTATTAGTTCTTGCTATCACTTCTTTCTAAGATCCACTGTAGATCCAGTATTCTGTAACTTATAAATCCACTTCTAAAATAACAACAACACGTCAGTGCTTCAGCACAGGTTGAGAAACGCTGGGGTATCTGATATTGACTGGTCAGAGGAGATAGGTACCTTGAGAGGTCTGTTCTTATGACCTCAGCCATCGGTAAGGGAAGAGGTCCCCTAGAAAGGTTGGATCTCTAGCTAGGGTCTAGAGGACGTAACGTCCGTCTAAGCTACTACGATAGTTTGGTAGAGTAGGAGACGACGGGAGAAGAGGGAAACGGAAGTCAGAAAGGGTCGTAGCCTCAGAAAAGGTAACTCAAAGTCGAGAAGTGTAGCCCACCAGTCTCATGACCTCGAAGTCGAAGTCGTTGTCTGAAAGGTTACTTATAAGTTGTAAGTAAAGGAAATCCTAACTTGACCAAACCCACTTCTAATCCCGTCACTTTTTACTACTCATGGAAAAACCTATGTGTGTCCACCACGATCACCATTTCTTAGACGGACGGTTACGTCCTCTGTACTCTACGTGCAAGTTAGGGACCCAGACCTTCTAGGGAACTTTCTCCCGTATCGTTAGGTAAGGTCATAAGAACGGACCTCTTATAGGGTGTTTGTCTCCTCGGACTACACGATGTCAGGTGTCCCAACGTTTCTCAGCCTGTACTGACTTCGTTGAATGTGTGTGTGTGTTAAGCGTCATTTCGTTTTGTTTAAATATTGGGAGACAAACATCCATTTGTCCTTATTATAAACAAAAAAATTTGACATGTCGTACACTCTCGTATCAAGGGGTTGGTCCCTAACATGGGTACGGAGAACGTAACCTTCGTGTCTCAGAAATTGGCGACCTGGTGGTCCCTTCAACGATGAAACCTTAAGAAATTGTTTGATAGACGAATGTCGTGTGAAACTTTTGGTCTCAAGAGATACTGTCCCAAAACTCTTCGGGAATCCAGAAAGTCAATGACCGTCCGTGGTGACTTCTAGCCTGGATCTTAGAATAACATTCTGTCACAACGTCTCCTAGGAACTATCCAGTGGATACAGTCTAAAGACTATTCTTTTGTCACCCTGGGACCCTGCACCACTGTCCTATAAACCAACTAACTAGACTTTCAGGGTCCGAACGGTGAAAGAGAAGGAACAACCTTCTCT
This sequence comes from Capra ibex, assembly GCA_006410555.1. Lineage (NCBI taxonomy): Eukaryota > Metazoa > Chordata > Mammalia > Artiodactyla > Bovidae > Capra > Capra ibex. The sequence goes on from SJYO01052474.1 coordinate 34,066,390, forward strand.
CCGCGGAGGGAGTCCAGAACGTTTTCAAGTGGACTGTGTTCTCGGATTTTCCACAATGTATAGGAAGTAGAAAACAGGAACAGAGGTAGGTCTATTTACTCCCAGTTCCTGACTACTAATGACAGATATAAGGTCTTCCTTTATCCAAAGTGTGTCTTCCTTAACTCCTGGACCGATTACATACGATCGTTCTAGACTCGAAACCGTCAATTCTAGATCCTTCTTTATTGGTCTCTTATAAATAAAATACCTCTATTTACACTCCCTTACGTTTACATAATTATATACACCTTATAGTTTATAGAAAACTACAAGACCTCCAAATGAAACATCGGAACATACATTAGGTAAAAATATTTATAACGTACCGACCGATTTATTTCGTGTAGACACACCAAAAACTTTGTAAACGATATACAGAGGATTAACTCAAAAAAAAAAAGGTACTATAATAAGATTGGTATACATGAAATTTAAAAGGACCAGGTAGACTGTAACTGACCAACTCCGTACGATTTGAGAGGAACTTTTCTATAATCCTTGTTTACACAAATTGTAAACGATTGCAAAACTATATGTCTATAAGAGGTGTAAAAATGAAAAAAATTACTTTTTTACTTTTTTTTAAAAACAAACCAACGTCATGCACCGTACACCCTAGAATCAAAGGACTGGTCCGCAACTTGGGTATGGGGACATAACCTTCGCACCACAGAATTGGTGACCTGGTGGTCCCTTCAGGGTGCCAAAAATTTTGAAGAATATCTACAAATTATAGTTATCTTTTAATAAGTAATACGTAGAAAACGAAACAACCATAAAAAAATTTGATTCTTTATCAAATGAAATAAGTGGTTATACAATAGACATTGACGTAAGATCTGTGTGTATAGTGTGAATTGTAGTAGTTTCTCTTACGAAGAAACCGGGGACGAGAAAAAAAAAAAGAAGAATTAAATACAAAAATAACTTCCTATTAACGAAATGTCTTAAAACAACAAAAGACAGTTTGGCGTTGTACTTAGTCAGTATCCATATGTATGTAGGGGAGGAAAAACTTGGAGGGAGGAGAGAGAGAGAGGTAGGGTGGGAAGATCCAACTATGTCTCGGGGACAAACTCAAAGGCCTCGGTATGTCGTTTAAGGACAACCGATAGATAAAATGTATACCATTTCATTCAAAGGTACAATGAGAAAGGTATGTTGAGTGGGAGAGGAGGGGCGACGGATAAAGGCATTCAGAATAAGAGATACAGAGAAAGAGGTAGCGACGGGACATTTATTCAACAAGTTATGGTAAGAAGATCTAAGGTATATATACACAATCTTATACCATAACTAAACTATAATTATACTATGATGATAAAGACTGAGTGAAGTGAGACATATTATCCAATATCCAAGTAGGTAGAGTAGTCTTGACTGAGTTTACGTAGGGAAAGATACCGACTCATCATAAGGTAACACATATACATGGTGTTGAAGAAATAGGTAAGTAGACAGTTACCTGTAGATCCAACGAAGGTACAAGATCGATAACATTTATCACGACGTCACTTGTTACCTTATGTACACAGAAAAAGTTAAAATCAAAGGAGTCCCGTATACGGATCTTCACCCTAAAGACCCAGTATACCACCAAAATAAGGACCAAAAAATTCCTTAGAGGTATGACAGAAGGTATCCGACAATAGTTAAATGTAAGGGTGGTTGTTACGTTCTCACAAGGGAAAAGAGATGTGGGAGAGATCGTAAACAACAACCATCTGAAAAACTACTACCGGTAAGACTGGTCACACTCCACTATAGAGTAACATCAAAACTAAGTGTAAAGAGATTATTACTCGTTACAACTTGTAGAAAAGTACACAAACAATCGGTAGACATACAGAAGAAACCTCTTTACACACAAATTCAGAAAAGGGGTAAAAAACTAACCCACCAAACAAAAAGACCGTAACTCAACATACTCGATGAACATATAAAACCTTTAATTAGGAAACAGTCAACAAAGTAAACAATAATAAAAGACTCCCAACAGAAAAGTGGAACGAATATCAAAGGAAAGGACACATTTTCGAAAATTCAACTTAGTCCAGGGTGAACAAATGAAAACAAAAACAAAGATAATGAGATCCTCCACCCGGTAACTCCTAGAACGAAACTAAATACAGTAGTTCTCAAGACGGATACAAAAGGAGATTCTCAAAATCAAATACCAGAATGTAAATTCAGAAATTAGGTAAAACTCAAATAGAAACACACACGACAATCCTTCACAAGATTACAGTAAGAAAATGTACATCGACAGGTAAAAAGGACCGTGGTAAATAACTTCTCCGACAAAAACGGGGTAACATATAAGAACGGAGGAAACAGTTTTTATTCCACAGGTATCCAAGTACCTAAATAAAGACCCGAAAGATAGAACAAGGTAACCAGATATAAAGACAAAAACACGGTCATGGTATGACAGAACTACTGACATCGAAACATCATATTAGACTCCAGTCCTTCCAACTAAGGAGATCGAGGTAAGAAGAAAGAGTTCTGACGAAACCGATAACCCCAGAAAACACAAAGGTATATTTAACACTTTAAAAAACGAGATCAAGACACTTTTTACGATAACCACTAAACTATCCCTAGTGTAACTTAGACATCTAACGTAAATCATCATATCAGTAAAAGTGTTATAACTAAGAAGGATGGGTCCTTGTACCTTATAGAGAAGTAGACAAATACAGTAGAAACCAAAGAAAGTGATCACAGAATATTAAAAGACACATGTCAAGAAAACGGAGGAATTCATTCAAATAAGGATCCATAAATTAAGAAAAACAACGTCACCACTTAACCTAACTAAAGAATTAAAGAGAAAGACTAAAAAGTAACAATCACATATCTTTACGTTCACTAAAGACACATAACTAAAACATAGGACGTCAAAACAACCATAAAAATTTCGAACTTAAAACAGAAAATTGTCCCAACGTTTACGATAAAATTACATAAGTGAACGAATAAGATTAAACAGATGACAAGTAAAAAGTAAAGAAATACAATCGTAAAACTCCGAAAATTATATACGTATATATTACATATACACAGTAAATCAGACAACATAAAACAAATATTTCTTAAAATATCCCTTTACCTCGAATAGATAAAAAGGCACCCCATTGAAGATAATCGGGTTTCGTCACACGAACTGGAGTTGAGACAGTTAACGAAATACGACAATTTTTATACCGGATAATTAACAAAAGAAGATAGAAGACTTAACTTCTTTACTAACTTTAAAACAAAATTTAAGATGATAAATACATAATTTTCACTACAAAATTTCAGATGTAAATTCATCAACTTACTTAGGGATAAAATTTAAAATGATATATTAACCAGTTTTTTAAAAACTAATGGATATATGAGTGGAAGAAAATTAATGGTCTTAGTCCTGTACTTTATACCATGTGGTAATAGAGGGTGGACTATAGTCAAAAGAACAGAAATAGTTGGATTAAATGGTAGTGTATTAATAATAAAATAACACTAAAAAAAAGAAATTCTAGATAAAGTTATTCTCCTAATTTTTATAAAAAAACGTAAACTACATTGAGACAAATGGTTTCAGTGTGGTTTAAGATGTATTAATAAAACAAAGTCACGAATACCCAGTAGGATATAAAGAAGGAAAAGTGAATGTGGAACGACGGAACTACATACAGATTACCCTTAAACCCCCCTTCCCCCACCATGTACTCACAATATACAACTCTATAGTAGACGGTGAAAATGTACACTTATTGAACTTTTCTATCTCTTAAAAATAAATGTTTTATAAAACGGGAGGAGTTACAAGAAAGTAACACAAAATTGTAAACTACAACGTCTCATCTTTAGACTCAGGTCGGTCTGAAATAAGTAAGAAAACAAAATGAATATAAAACTTAGACCGTTGAACATAAGGGAAACATAACAACTATTAAATTTTAAATCGTGTATGAATCCACATCTTAAAAACAAGAAAACTTGCACTTCTTAGGAGATCTAAACATCTGGATTCCTAATGAAGTAGGACCCTTTCTAACAAAGATATTCCAAAAACTAAAAAACTAAGTTCAAATGACGGTAAGAGGGTTCCTTGCGCATTGTCAAAATTCCCACCACGAGGAAATGGACGAGATATATTAAAAGGAAAAAGAGAGTAAATAGGGTAACGGTAAAGTAGATCTCAAACTGTGAAAATAGTCCCAATAGGAAATGTAACAATGTAGTTAGAGAAAAAAAACCATCACAGAAAAGAGGGTAAAATCAGAGGTTATACCTAAAAATTAGACGTGAACGTAAACTTCAAACGAACGTTACACTAACAAAGAGTGAGAGGAAAAATGTAGAGATGAATGTAGATAAAAAAAAGGAGAAGAATAAAGGAAACAGTTGAAGTGTTTCCGTGGATCCTTTATGGAAGATTTAAAATTTTGATAAAAAAGTTATCTTTCAGTAAAATATCTAGACGAGAAATTAAAGATCCTTGTTATAAGAGAGAAAGAAATTAATTTCATATGAAAGTCTTGAGAGTAAAAACAAAAGTCTAACAAACAAGATATTTAGGAAAACAAAAGTCTAACAAACAAAACACTTAGGAGTCTACCGGTCTCTCAATAGGTCAAAGTCATCTGTGTCCCGTCGATCTTGTAAGAATAGGAACAGTGATGAGTATACTACCAAAGTTCTATATCTAGACTTTCAGTCCACACCCAAGTCAAGTCAAGTCAAGTCAGTGAGTCAGTACAGACTGGGAAACACTGGGGTACTTGGTGTCGTGAGGTCCGGAGGGACAGGTAGTGGTTGAGGGTCTCAAATGGGATTGAGTACAGGTGACTCAGTCACTACGGTAGGTTGGTAGAGTAGGAGACAGTAGGGGAAAAGGAGGACGGGAGTTGGAAAGGGTCGTAGTCCCAGAAAAGTTTACTCAGTCGAGAAGTGTAATCCACCGGTTTCATGACCTCAAACTCGAAGTTGTAGTCAGGAAGGTTACTTGTGAGTCCTGACTAGAGGAAATCCTACCTGACCAACCTGGAGGAACGTCAGGTTCCCTGAGAGTTCTCAGAAGAGGTTGTGGTGTCAAGTTTTCGTAGTTAAGAAGCCACAAGTCGAAAGAAATATCAGGTTGAGAGTGTAGTACGTACTGGTGACCTTTTTGACATCGGAACTGATCTACCTGGAAACAACCATTTCATTACAGAGACAAAAAATTGTACGACAGATCCAACCAGCATTGAAAAGAAGGTTTCTCATTCGCAGAAAATTAAGTTAGAGGGGAATTACAAGTCTTAGAACGTCCACTGGACTCGGACGTTCTAACACCATTTCACACACGCGGGAAACTGTCGACTCCAACAAATTGGTTCACTCTCTGAGTCAAGCATCAAAAAAATTGATCGAATAAATTCAGACATAAGGATAAATTCATAGGTGACGAAGGTGTCGAACAGGATCGAACTGAAATTAAGTATTTCGGAAATAGTACATATTTATTCGTAAGACCTCTCAGTAAGTAGTTACCGACCGGGAAGATAAGAGACAATACTGATAAGACACTTTATCTACGTTTGTCCCCCCTTTTCCGTCAACATTTGGAAAGGAATCGATCGAGACCTCTAACGTCCTTTTCATCCCTGCCAGGTCTCAAACTAGACTGAAATGAACCACAGTATACTAGATACGATCTCCTACCTCGAACACTACTTATCAGGTTCTAACATTAAGAGTCAGGAAGTATAGTTTCCACATTAACAAGTTCAGGACGGTTCTAAAATCGGTTACAGAGAATAAAGAGTTTTGACAGTACAAACCCCGGAGTTAAGAGTTACAAAGAAATGTTACCATGGGACACCAAAGAAGGGTTTACCACACCGTAGACAAAGGGATGGGGAACACGGATCCGACCGGAACACTACTCGATACTAGTTTCCTCATAACACCTTCAACATCACACGGGTAGGACTCGGATCTGAAGTCTTCGAAGTACATGAAGACGGGACAGAGAAATCGGGGTCGGTGACGACACTCTTATTCGGACTTGATTAAACACTCTCCTAGTCCCTAGTGAACTTTCTCTCGGTTCAACAGGGTCTACTCCAGTGACTTCTAGTCGGTCAAGAGTCCTTTGGATAGTTGACAGACGTATTCACTCGGGTCGACTCTAGTCGAAATTAGCCCGGGTCTAATCGTTAAATATCGGTCAAATGTCTGAGTACTCTTTATTATATACCAACATTAAAATTAGATCATTCAGAACCTTACAAACAATACGTCGTTATTGATTGACTATGATGATGTAAATCCGTGTACTCAACAAATTTATAGGTACTTTGTTCACTGTTTAACGTGAATTCAACCTTACTAAATGAAAGAGTGGTCGTCTTTACGTGATATGGGATTGATCGTCAACAGAAGTTACACATAAAAAATCCACGTTGAATTAATCACTTTTACCAGAGAGTTAAATTAAACGTATATGAACTAAGTGTCCCGACAAAATTTATAAAAAGCACGTAAGAATAATTAAAATTTAGTAACCGGTTTCGAAAACTTACAGGAAACAGGGCAAAAAGAGAACATGTGAAAACACGTTTGTGAAACTTCGAATCGGCATACGTAATATCGTAGGACTTTAGAAGTTTACCTACAAATTCTTGTAATGATCATCTTGTTTGATTTCTTGTAATTTACCACGACATATAATTCGTGTTACGATACTTGAAGTGTAAACAATAGGGTGTCTTGGGGTTGTTGAAAAAAGAGAACTTATAAAAAATAATTGATCTGAACTCAAATTTCTCCCTGTGATTCATTAATTACACCCGAAGGTACCACCGAGTCTCCAATTTCACAGACGGACATTACACCCTCTGGACCCAAGTTAGGGACCTAAACCTTCCAGGGGACCTCTTCCTTTACCGTTGGGTGAGGTCATAAGAACGGACCTCTTCGGGTATCTACCTCCTCGGACCACCCGATGTCAGGTACCCCAGCGTTTCTCAGTCTGTGCCGACTCGCTGCATTGAAAAGTGAAAGTTCATTAATTATACAGTATAGTAATCTCAATCTAAATCAGACTCTAGAAGGGGAACTTTCAGACAGAGAGAACTAAGAATCTTGTCACTCTTTTATTTTTGTTTTATTTTTTACTGAGTCCGTTACCAGCCCCCACCGTATTTAAGGTGTCTCCTGTTCGTCTAATATAAGGGATTCGTTTTGGGTAGTACTCTTTGTTGACCCGACCTACTCCGTGTTCGACCTTAGTTCTAAGGGACCTCTTTATAGTTATTGGAGTCTATACGTCTACTATGATGTGAATACCGTCTTTCGTTTCTTCTTGATTTCTCGGAGGACTTTTACTTTCTCCTCTCACTTTTTCAACCGAATTTCGAGTTGTAAGTCTTTTGATTCTAGCACCGTAGGTCAGGGTAGTGAAGTACCGTTTATTTACCCCTTTGTCACCGACTGAAATAAAACCCCCCCGAGGTTTTAGTGACGTCGGTACCACTGACGTCGGTACTTTAATTTTCTGCGAACGAGGAACCTTCTTTTTAATACTGGTTGGATCTATCGTATAATTTTTCATCTCTGTAATGAAACCGTTCTTTCCAGGTAGATCAGTTTCGATACCAAAAAGGTCATCAGTACATACCTACACTCTCAACCTGATATTTCTTTCGACTCACGACTTCTTAACTACGAAAACTTGACACCACAACCTTTTCTGAGAACTCTCAGGGAACCTGACGTTCCTCTAGGTTGGTCAGGTAGGATTTCCTATAGTCGGGACTTACAAGTAACCTTCCTGACTACGACTTCGACTTTGAGGTTATGAAACCGGTGGAATACACTTCTTGACTAAGTAAACTTTTCTGGGACTACGACCCTTTATAACTTCCACCCTCTCTTCCCCTACTGTCTCCCATTCTACCAATCTACAGCAGTGACTGAGCTACCTGTACTCAAACTCATTCGAGGCCCTCAACTACTACCTGTCCCTTCGGACCACACGACGTCAGGTACCCCAGTGTCTCTCAACCTGTGTTGACTCGTTGACTTGACCTGACTTGACTTGACTTCATATTGAGATTGTTAAAAATTCCATTTATTATATTTATTGAGCAAATATGTATTTCCTTTTAAATTACATTTATTAAAATTCTTGAGTCTTGTTCATTTACCATTTTAGTGTAATTTTTTTAGAAAAAAACCGATGCGGTGTGTCGTACATCCTGGTCCCTAGTTCGAGTGTAGGGGACGTAACGTTCACGACTCAAAATTGGTGACCTGGTGGTTGCCTTCAGGTATCTTAGTATAAAATTTTGGTATAATAAACTTTTAGGTATGAGAAGTGGTGATAGGAGGAAAGGATTTATCTTTACAATGTGAAGACTCCTGTCCCTTGGGTCACTATAAACCAAAACCAAAAAGACAGACCGACACAAAGTCACGGATTAGGTACGATAGTAATCACTTTTTAGGAAGACGTCGTACTACTTAACAACTATTTGTAAGTATGAAGTATTATCTGACGGTGAAACACGAGAAATTATTCAAAATTTATATATATATATAAATCGACCAGACCCAGAATAAACGTCGTACACCTTAGAAAGAAAACAACGTCGTACGTTTGAGGATCAATGCCGTACACACTAGATCAAGGGACTGGTCCCTAACTTGGACACACGGGATATGACCGTCACGTCTCAGAATCGGTAACCTGTCCCTTTACTTTCATCGAGTAAACACAAGTTAAGAAACGCTAGGGTACCTGACATCGGATGATCCGAGGAGACAGGTACCTTAAGAGGTCCGTTCTTATGACCACACCCAACGGTAAGGGAAGAGGTCCCCTAGAAGGACCGGGTCTCTAGTTTAGGTCCAGAGGGTGTAACACCCGTCTAAGAAGTGATAGACTCGGTGGTCCCTTCGGGGATCTAGTGGTCCCTTCAGGGAAATTATTCATAAAACTACCTTTCCACCCACTCCCGTTTAATCAGTTGACGGTAAGATTGGACTATGAAGACAATAGTTTGTAATATTTGAACTTCAGTGTCACTCCTAAGGGTCCACCGTGTCACCATTTCTTAGGTGGACGGTTACATCCTCTACGTCCAAACTACAGACCCAACCCTTCTAAGGGACCTCGTCCTTTACCGTTGGGTGAGGTCATAAGAACGGACTCTTTAGGGTACTTGTCTCCGATGTCAGGTGTTCCAACGTTTCTCAACCTGCACTGACTCGTCCTCGTATAAATCTAATGTTTAAAACAATAAATTCAAGGTCTGAAATTTTAGAAATACCAAGAGGTAATGAATATCTGAATTAAGATTTTAGACTTCGTCCCTTACAAACCGGAAAATGTTATTCAGGGGTCAGAAAGAAAGGTCAATAGGACCTGAGTTGAGAGAGAAAAAAGGTCAATTAAACTTGATAAGTTTACATTGTCAAAAGTTCATGTGAGAAGGAAGTCAGGGATATGACAAGAAAGAATAATCCTACGTGAAGGGGAAAACAAGTAAGTTACTTGAGAACAACAAGAAAATTTAGGAAGAATCACCTCCGGAGGTTAAACGGACCGGTAGTAATCGTTCTAAAGAGTCTAGTATCTGTCGTGTGGAGGTAGAATCGTGAATGTAGTATAACATGAATTTATAAATTGAACTGGTGTTTAAACATACGAGAGATTCATAATAAGGAGAAATTTTACTTCGAGTCGTTTCTCATTTATAACTTAATTAATTATTGTAAATTTATATGAGTTATCTTTTTATCGGTCACTCTCTTATGTTTGTTTGTTCTCCGTATGTCTAACTTTTTCTGTTTTCAAGGAGTTAAGTGTCTGTTGTATTAACAGATGTAACTTTTAAGGTTCTCTAGATGTGTTTTCGAGGAACTTGATCATTTACTCAAATCGTTTTAGTTTCCTATGTTCCATTGATATAGGGGTCTTTTGAGGATAAAAAGAGGTAAGATCGTTACTTGTTCAGACACAATTACTACAAAAGATAAAAGATATAAAATACTGCAGAACTGTGGAATCCCCTGAAATCCCCTCTCTAACGGGGAGGGTCCCGATCGATTAAAGATCTCCGTCTTTTGTTGAAAGGATACTCGTGTAGAAAGTATATGTTTGGTTAAGACTCAGGTATGAGAGTCAGTAGAGGATATAGATTGAGAGTAGTTCGGTCATAGAAAGGACGAGGGTCAGTGGCGACCTGGTTTATGTCTCATTTAGCCAGGGGGATCGGGTCTCAGGTGACTTTAATAAGTGTGGTAGTTTAGGATTTAAACAAATTCAAACGGACGAGACTAAGGAGATACGAAAGGACGTTTCTTGTTGTATCTTTGAGAGAGACCCGACACGGGAGGGGAACGGGAACACGGGGATACGAAGGGGTGTACCGAAGAGTACCGAGAACAAAGATCCCTAGACACTCATATTTGAAGGCACTTTTAGTCACAACAGAGACGTTATAGAGGTACAGGGATTGACTAATTTTATTTAGGGTCTATGTAAAATTATGTTCCACTTTAAGTTTTAATTTTAATTACGGAAAATGTCATCATGGTCTCAGCGAGTCAGCACAGGCTGAGAAACGTTGGGGTACCTGACATCGGATGGTCCGAGGAGACAGGTACCCTAGAAGGTCCGTTCTCATGACCTCACCCAACGATAAAGGAAAAGGTCCCTAGGAGGACTGGGCCCCTAACTTGGGCCCAGAGGACGTGACATCCACCTACTAAATGGTAGACTCGGTGGTCTATTCAGTGTCGTCATGGTTCATTTTATTTACGAATCCATTGTTTTATACACATCTTAGACTCACGACTTTTGAAGTTTAAGACTACTCTAGTTTCTTGGATTCATTTAAGTCTTTATATAATTAAAATACCTAATCTTATTCACCCTTCTAGTAATTTTATAGTCAAAAAAAAGACTTTAAATAGATATTTAAATTGTATCGGTGTTAGTTCTGGGGTCGTCTTTAAAAAAAACATCTATGACTGTTTGACTTAGATTTAAAATATTGTGTGCTTATGTAAACATACTATTATTTCGTGCCTTAACTCTTATCGGTTTTGTAAAACTTTTCTTCTTGTTTTAACCTCCTGAGTGTGATAGACTAAAATTCTGTCATATTTAGATATATTAATTCTATCACGTCATAACCGTTTTCCTATATATCTAGTGACCATATCTTATCTCTAAGGTCTTTCTCTAGCTATGTTTAAACCAGTAAAATAAAAAATTTTAAAAGTTTCCGTTAAATTAATTCTTTACCATCAGGAAAGTTATTTATTACGACTTTATTAACCTGTAAAATACATTTTTTTTGTGTGTGTTTTTTGGAGGGTACTGAAGTGGTATTTTTATTTGTTTATTACCTGGTTTCTGGATTCACATTTTAATTTTTAACATTTTGTTTTGTATTTGAGAAACATTTGAACTCAATAAGTTTCTCAAAAATCCATACTACGATTTTCGAACGAAGTAGTTTCTTTTTTCAACTAGTCAAATTGAGGTAGTTGGAATCTTAGAAACGAGACAGTTTCTATGATGGTTCTCTTACTTTTCCGTATGGTAAAGGGACCCTCCTTCATAAATCTCCAGTGTTCAGACTGTTTTTTGAACATAGATCTTTCCTGTTTTGTGAAAGTTTTCAGTGTTATACCTTCCTTTATTAGGTAAGTTTTCACCCGTTTTCAAAATGTATTTGTGAAGTGGTTTTAACCTTTTATTAGTAATACACCTACGAGTAGGAGTGATCACTAATTCTTTTACGTTTACCTTTAGTGTTTTTCCAAGATGATATGGATGTGTTGACAGACGTAAAGTTAGTCTGTCTTTCAAAGAACTTATATGATGTTTACAAAGATGGACAGAAGACTTGAACGGTGTAAGTGGACCCTATGGGAACGGAAGGAAGTGACGGTTGAGGGTGACTAAGAAAATATGAGTTCAACCTGTGGTAACTAAGGCTCTTCAGAAGGCAATCTTGAAATCGGAGTAGGGGAAGTGAACCCAGACCTAATCCCGGAAGTACCGGGAGGTACACTAGGTAGTGAAGTACATAGTTTATATATCATGATTGACCAAATTACCACTGACGTCGGTGTTTTAATTTTCTGTGAACGAAGAACTTTCTTTTAGATACTGTTTGGATCTGTCGTATAATTTTTCGTTTCTGTCGTGAAACGGGTGTTTCCAGACATATCAGTTTCGACACCAAAAAGGTCACCAGTACCCGTCTACATTCTCAACCTGGTATTTCTTTCGACTTACGACTTCTACGAAAACTCAACACCACGACCTCTTCTGAGAACTCTTAAGGAACCTGTCGTTCCTCTAGTTTGGTCAGTTAGGATTTCCTTTAGTTGGGACTTATAAGTAACCTTCCTGACTACGACTTTGACTTCGATGTTAGAAAACCGGTGGACTACACCTCTTTATAGTCATTGGAGTCTATCCGTCTACTGTGGTGGGAATACCGTCTTTCACTTCTCCTTGATTTTTCGGAGAACTACTTTCATTTTCTCCTCTCACTTTTTCAACCGAATTTCGAGTTGTAAGTCTTTTGCTTCTAGTACCGTAGGCCAGGGTTGTGAGGTACCCTTTATCTACCCCTTTGTCACCTTTGTCACAGTCTGAAATAAAAACCCCCGAGGTTTTAGTGACGTCTACCACTAACGTCGGTACTTTAATTTTCTGCGAATGAGGAACCTTCTTTTCAATACTGGTTGGATCTATCGTATAAGTTTTCGTCTCTGTAATGAAACGGTTGATTCCAGGCAGATCAGTTCCGATACCACAAAGGAAACCAGTACATACCTACACTCTCAACCTGACACTTCTTCCGACTCGCGACTTCTTAACTACGAAAACTTGACACCACAACCTCTTCTGAGAACTCTCAGGGAACCTGACGTTCTTCTAGGTTGGTCAGGTAAGACTTCCTCTAGTCGGGACCGCAAAGAAACCTTCCTTACTACGATTTCGACTTCGAGGTCATGAAACCGGTGGAGTACGCTTCTCAACTGAGTAACCTCTTCTGAAACTACGACCCTCCCTAACCCCCGTCCTCCTCTTCCCCGCTGGCTGCTACTCTACCGACTACCGTAGTGACTGAGCTCCCTGCACTCAGACTCACTTGAGGCCCTCTACCACTACCTGTCCCTCCGGACCGCACGACTCTAAGTACCCCAGCGTTTCTCAACCTGTGCTGACTCGCTGACTTGACTTGACTGACTACACTTCTCTGTTGAATAATCTTCTCGGTTGAGTAACCACTTCTGGGACTACGAGGTTTCTAACAGTCCTCTTCACCCACTGTCTCCTACTCTACCAACCTACCGTAGTGGTTGAGTTACCTGTACTCAAACTTGTTTGAGGTCCTCTATCACTTCCTGTCCCTTCGGACCGTACGATGTCAGATACCAAACGTTTCTCAGTCTGTACTCAATCGTTGACTTGTTGTTGTTGACCAAATTAATCTCTAAAATTATAAGAGTTGAGACTAGAGGTAACTCAGTCTCTAAGGTAGAAGAAATTATAGAGGTCTCTAATCGTATAAAATTTTTAACAACTCACTCACTTATTTAAATGTACTCATTTCAAGATACAAGGAAGTGCATTAGAGTCGTAGACGAACTGGAGGGACAGGATTTAGCTGGGTTCTAAAAGAATTGACGGTTCTGTCGGTGACTGTAAAAAGTCAGAACACGTCCATATGAGTGGGAAGTTTTAATTTTAGGAAAAAAGGGAGTAGTCTTTTCCAGACGAAAGAGACCCTTGAACGAGTCGACTGGTTCAGTCTTTGGACGGAAGACTTAATAATAGGATTCGGAAACCTGGTCTCCTCAGAAGTTTACGATTAAAATATAGTAACCGACCTCAATCAGGACGTCTCTGTCTGACACAGTCTGAACCCCCGTACTCGTGTTGAGGTTGTTATGCCAGGAAGTGGTGCAAAAATGAAGACTGCAATACTACATCCAGACAAGGGAGTCCACTTCGGGGACCAGTGGGGTTCAATATCCAAGGAGTCGTAACATCCGTGGTGAACGAGACAAACGAAGAAAGGGACGGACATTGGACTCTACCCGTCCGTACGGTTGAGGAGGGACGTAGGACGACCTGGGACTCAATGTTTTCTACCTTTGTGTTCCAACGTGGTCGTAGTACTATCATTTGTCTCATACATATATTAAGAGGTTTATGGGTGTAGTAGAATGTGGTAATACACTCTAGTCATAACAACCTCTGTAGCTCTGACAGAGTAATAATAACATAAAATTGTCAAAAACCTCACATAATCTCCGAACCATTTACACTGATTATTTACCCACTAAAATTTTAGGTACCGTTCAAAGAACTCTAGAGAGGTGGTTTATACGGAGTAAATTCTACTCCCATCGACTACAGTCAAATGAAATCTGAACTCCAAAAGACCCCCTTCACTCTACCATTCCTTTAATATCTCGGGGTACATCGGAACAAAAGTGTAGACATTTCATTCTACTCCGATAAGGGTCTGGTACTCGTTATTTACTCTAGTACACTTTACTCTCTATTTGTCCTGTTTTATGTTCTCACACATACAACGGTGACCTGAACCGTACATCTTCCACGAACTGTTCCTGAAATAGATAAGTTGTACACTTTTACCCTTTGAAACACATGAAAACGGAAGTCATATTCTTTTCGTCGAGAAGTCTCCTTTTATTTCGTGTAAAGTCCTAACAACGTAGTCATTGAAAATACTCTCTATATGAACAGTTAAATAGAGGAACTGTCTCTCTTGTCTCTCTTCCTAGAGACTCGGTTCAACTACGAAGTAGTGACTTTCGTTACTCCACTTATAGGACCATTAATCACCTTCGTTTCTTAATAGGAGAAAAAATTAAACCCTTCTTATCAAATGACCAAAAGAGGTTTTAGAACAGTAACCAAGAGAGAAAAAAATTTGTTTTTAATATATTAAAAATTTCCAATGAAAGGGAAATATCAATAATACTTTATAACTGAAAATAATTAATTTCCCTAATAGGAAATAACACCAAACCACTAGGACACGATTAAATCTTTAGCACCTGTGACCAAATACGTCTCAAGAACGAAAATACATTCGGAGACCAACCTCTGTAGTGTGCCAACTATAACGACAAATGACGACGTCGGACGCAATCAAACAAGAACCTCCCCAAAAAAGTGGATCTTCAACTATTATTAACTTGACATTTTCACAAAACCTCTTTACATACGGGTCGAAAGACGTACCTAGAATCGACTCTAAACTTTTCACTAGTCGAAAATAGAGTAGACTGACCCTCTAGATTCCCGTTGTCCGTTTCTCTCCCCAACAGACAGTCCCTTCCCCCTCCGAACCGTGGGGGTAGGGGTCCCCTTACTCCTTTCAGTTCATGACTACTACTACACGCACAGAGGAACCTCTTTCCCCCTGTCGACCACTTCGACGGAAGTAATAGAAGGTTCCGAAGGTCAAGACCTTTCCAGACCGACACTCTCTCTTGAGTTTTGGTTCTCAACTCAGCCACTCTTCACCGGGTAGTGTGTCAGAACCTGAACCCTGAGAGGAGACCACAAGTCAGTCCTCAGACCTCAGTCCGGGACGAAAACAAATCAAATCCCTCCTAATGTAAGTTGTGTACCCTTCTTTTTTTTTTCTTCTTCCATTGAAGAGTCTTACACTTGTTGTAGATTACATTTACTACGACCCGACTCTTACCCTCTTTATCTTTTCGAAACACTTCTTACGTCAAGACAGTCTTTCAGTCTCAGACCTCTAATACACGAAGATCAAGGTCGTAAGACTGACGCACGTCAAGTTACATTTCGGGTCAAACTTTCGATCAGAACGGGTTGTTATCTGAAAGGGTCCTTCTCCCGATAAAAGTAGGAAACGTAAACATTAATGGTACAAACAAAACACACAAACGGAACGCTTATGTTCTTCCACGGGTCCATCCACACTCACGAGTGTTACTATGTATTGTCCTCTCACACATTCTTGCTCCAGTTCTTGTGGACAGTATCCCGTGGGCGACCCCACAGACATGGTGCAGGAAAGACTTGCGTGACAAACGTGTGTGTGTTTTCCCGACCCCAACCCCGACCTATACGGGTCATTCCCACGGCTCACAACCTTCCTACCCCGGCCGCCATTGTTCTTAGTTATATATAAATGCCGTCCCCGCCCCCTCCCCCCACGCGCCTCCGACGTCCCGCCCCGTCGCAATTACTCTCGTTCGGGCCGAACACCAACCAAGGCCTCAGACCATGGGTGTCTCCTCGTCCGTCCCTCCCTCCCCTACGCCCGCCCTCCTATTTCGCTACTTCACGCGACGCAATGGCGCGTACTCCGCGCCAACAACCTCGTCCTTATGTCACGCAGAGACTGGGTCGCCCGGGAGAGGATCGCGTGTGTGAGTAGTTTAGCGTGCGCGGGGAGGCGACGCCGGCACCGGCGGCGAGAGGGGGCCGTGGGTCTCGCAATGCTCTCACCCACCCACGGTGACAGTGGTGTGGGCCGTCCAGGGGCCGCAGGCCGCGTGGTACGTCCCGTGCTCGCGGGGGGCAGAGATTGGACGCGCGCCTACCCTCGTACTAGACACGGGTCCGGCCTCGACGGTTCCATTCGCCCGAGGCCCGCCCCTGAGACGGATGGCGGGGAAGGGGGCGGGAGGAGACCCACCGAAGGGTCGGCGAGACCTCCGGGGCAGTCGCGGGAGGGAGAGGTCCCAGGTCCTAGGTGGGAGGAGGGGTGGGAGAACGAAGAGGGCGCTCCAAGTTAACAGTCGGACCCCGTGCGGCGGTGGGCCCGGTCCGTCCGTAGGGGCCCACCGCTGGGGCTAAACCCATGTTGACCGTGTGGCCCGGGAGGACGGCCCGTGTCTCTCTTTGTTTCTTCGGGGGTTCGCCCAAGCACCGCGGAGGGGGCCGGGGGCCGCGGGAGGGTCACCACTCCTCCATAGTCCCCTCCCCCGCCTCTCTGGATGCATTAGGGGCAATGGTTGGGTGTGGGTGGGGAACACTTGATCTCGAGACCTAAATCCAAACGGAGCCCGAGGGAAAATCTGTTAACACAGGGTTCGTTACGGGTCCCAATCGGTCGCTCGCGGGCGTCGGGGCGTTCGCGAACGAGCACGAACGAGTCCCCCTCGCACCGTCCACGCCGGGAACGAGGGGACCCACCACCGTCCGCCCCTCCTACGCGCTACACCCACGACGAAGTCGCGGAGGGACAGGGTCCGACGAGATGGCCCGGACGGTGGGCTCAAAATCGCCCTCGTCGGGCAGTACAGCGGATGGCATAACTCTGGACGTGTGCCCGCCCCTCCCGCGGCGGCCCTTTTTGCGCAGGCCAGGTAAAAACCGACCTCCACGTCAACGAGGATGGGGATGTAAGGATCAAGCACTGTTACGTCGTTTTAGGCTCCCGAGTTGGGGGGCAAGGAGGGCACGGAAGACTACCGGGACGGAAGAACTACAGCGCCGGGGAACCGGCTCAGCGCCTCACAACCCACGCACCAGACGGACGGACACAACGTATGCCTTCGACCCGTAGTATTCAAGAAGGACCGCTTAAAGTCGCGCACCCCCCTCGACCGTCCCTCTGTCCGACGTCTCGACGGGCCGAAGGACACTAAGGCCCGTGTCGCGTGGGGTCAGACGTGACCCGACTGTGGTCTGTCGTACACCCCTAAAAGGATCAACGACTTCTATAATAAACTGCAGCGACATCAAAACACGAATGAAGAGAACCTTAGACGTCACCACGTTAAGAGGAGAACAAAAATAGAAAAAAAGAGAAACTTTTCTATTCCGACACAAGTCGCCTTTACCTATGTCCTTCTCGTCGTATCAAGTTTCTGATTCTCTCCGTGGAAGAGAGAAAAGGACCTTAGAATTCCGTTAAATCCTCCCGTCTACGGGATGGGATTTTCCGGTCGGAAATTTCTGGGGCCGTCACAGCACCAGGTTCCGCAGAGTTTCGTCCACCGGTCTAGACGCAAAGAGGAGTCGCCTGAGCGAGGCCGACACCGATAATGCCATTAAGCAAGATCTAGCCCCTAAGTAAAACTTTTACACACAAAAGGTGATTCTTCCCTAATGTCAGGTGTACAGAAGGGACCATACCACACACACGGACAAACCATCTCTTTATCTTACACATCTTAAGGGACAACGGGGGAAGGAGACTAACGATGGAGGCGGCCTCACACCGTAACCCTGTTATATCGCGACAAAATTAAGGATCTGGATGGATGTCCGTATAACCTGAATTCTCAAATACGAATTATTTGACACAAGACTGATTAAGACCCTAGGGTCCGATCATGTTCAACCGTCGAGACGCCTTACTGACAACAAAAACAGACCCCACCAATAAAGTATTTCCGTTTAACGGATTCAAACAAGTCTAACACTGCAATAACTGACCTATTCCTCTGGTGTAGAACTCGACTTTGTCGGATAGTGGCTTAGTCACAACTCCCTGACGTCGACGACACTACACACATATATCGTAGTGAACCAAGGAAAGTGTGAAGACCGAAACTTTCTACCCACAAAAGTTTCTGACGAAATTCTAAATGGAAGATACCATGAACGTAGTCATAATGACAATAATACCCTTTACGATTTTCCGGTCTACACTAGTGTCCTTCCGTTCAGAGTCCGTAAAGTAAGGAATATCCATTACATTCAACCTGATCGACTAAAGACAGGAAGATAGGTCAAGGTCATAACACACTATTACCACCTCTTCATTCTTTTCAATGATTTAAATCGTTCCGATTAATATCGGGCTTTGATACGTTGGGTCCATAACTACTATATTAAATACCAAATAAAAATGTGGACGTAACAAAACTTGGGGTCGTAGACGTATAAAGGGTATTTTCTTTAATCGGTTGCTGAGTTTGTCCAGTAAAAGAAAGGTAACATAGTTCTCTAAATTATCCCTACCCCTTATCTCTTCTTACAACCTAATTGACCTATTGGCTAAAAAGAGGAACAACACCGAATTAATCGTTAAGGGCGACAGAAAACATCGACTAAAGGTTACTAACTAAAACAAACAAACGAGAATCACTTTCTGAGTCCTATTGACAAATTAAGATACATCGCTAACAATCATCGGACGATGAATGAAAGGGGCTAGCATAAACCATAACGAGTATTTTGAACGATCCTGACAACGGACAATATTTTTATTCCGTTGTTAATAAGATTTGTCCGTCCGTTTCACAAAAATTCAAGAATATTATTAAAAATGTCAAATCCCTATCAACCCTATAAACCAAGAATTAAATACGACTAGGTGTGTTAAAAGGGGTCATCACACGAGAAAAAAAAAATTCAATGTTAGTTTTATTGTAGGACCTTATCGTTATGGACGGTTCGTATTACTTAGTGACGGACAGAACAAAAGGGTGTCGGAGAAGTAGGTACGGCGATTCCGTCGTGAATAGTATAACGTCAATGGACTCAACACTTACCCGCGTCAGGGGGCCAGAGTGAGGATTACACTCGAGGAACTCCTGTTCCCGTAACAATCGAAGAAAACCGAGTAGAGAGATTGGAGCTTGAAACGGGACTTGTACCATACAAGAATCTTTATAACTGACACCTGGAGTCTAGTCTTTTTTTCGGGAGATGAACAAATCCCTCCTCCATCCACCCTTAAGAAGGGAAGTACTCAGTCTATCCGTTTAGTCTCCAATACATTCTACGACTTCCCTTGGTCACTCGACCCCTGAGTTTAGGTCCGTCTCTCTCTGAGGTCGGGGTGGGTACATCTGACGTTCAAGTCTAGGACGTCCAAACCCAAGAAATAAAAAGTGAACCTACTGGACCTAACAGGTACAACTGTTTTAGCTCCACTAGTGACGGGACAAGATCGACACCACAATCTTCCTTTGTACAGGTCATGTTCGTGAAACACGCGGGTATGGACGTGAATCTTTCCCCTCGTAGGGAGTCGGGAGGAAGAGAGGTGGAGAACCAGAGTGGTGGGTCTCGACCTTTTGGTGACTGGTCTGGGTAACAAACAAGCTTAGTGAAAATTGGTGGTAGACGACTCGAAGACTTTGTTCGGTCGTCAATCGGGTGTCTGTTGGGAGAAAGGACGGGGAGGGTGGGACTACCCTAGAGGGTTGTCTCTCTGGGGACGAAGAGAGGGTAGTGAAGGAAGGTCAGGCAGGATCTTTTGTCGTGTCCAATACCAATCCTTTAGGCCTTAAATTCACGGGTGCATGGTAAAGATATTAGGTCAGGACCCATACAAACGACAAGTACCTGAAACTCTCTTGTGTCACACTTTACAAGTCCCCCCACAAATAGTTTAGTGAAAAGGAGAGACTCCAATTCAAAAAAGAAGGAGTTTTCCTCCCTCAACTTCGTTGATTAAGGTTTCCTAATTGCCGTACTAAGACACTAACAAAAAGAACCAAATACGCTAAAATGGTCAACTTCCCACTTTTTATAATTACTCTTAAATTGAAACGTTATATCTCTCTTCTCTATGAATTCCGGTACACCCAGTCAGAGACCCAATAGATTATTAGGGAAATTCAGGAGACAATTGTGACAAGAGACATTTATGTCATTAAGAAAGAATAAACATTTTGACTTAAATGATATAACATCCCTTTTCAAACACCGTCAAAGACTAGGGTCACTCCTCCCGTCACCCAGTCTACAAATCTCAAAATCCCAAATTACCAGTTTCCAAGGTTCTCGATGATACTTCGTAAAAATCAAACCAGTAACTCACACAGAAGGTCGACTCATTGAGAATGTGAGCTTTCATAAAGGATTCCAAGTATTGTTACATGGAAAGGTAAAGACAGACGAAGAGTAAAACGAGAAAAACAAACAAAAACGGAGAAGAAAAATTGATGTGACTGCAGGACAGTGTAGGTATTTTGTACGGACATCATCGTAACGGGTGGGTGAGGGTGAGATGGGGTGGTTTATGTCTACAGTCTCGGAGTATTGAAAGGAGGAACAGAGTCGGAAAAGTAAAAAGTACTCGTAACGAAGAGTTCACTTCTACGTTCCTGTTTATCTCCGTTTGGTCGAGCGGACGACTAAAACGAATACCATGTGTAAATACAGAGTGTCTGAAAGACTGGTGGCTGTAAACACAGAATTTCGGAGGAATTTATGAACTTCCTTGGTTCAGGATCTATCCTCTAAATAACCAAACCGGTTTTTCAAACCCAAAAGGACGTTCTACCATACCCTTTTGTGTTTGTTTGACAAACCGGTTTAGTTATCTATAGAGTAGGGTATTACAAACCTACACACCCATAACCATTCACCGACAGTACAAGACACTGAACTCTTGACATCCCTTTTACTATTTATCGGTTGCACCCTACTGTCATTACAGTAGTTGAGTAACCGTTCTACAGTGTCCCTGGTGACTCGAGGATCCAGTGACCTCCTTCGTAGACCTAAGGTACCTTTATTCACTACACGCGACGAGTGTCCTACGAAAAGGACTAAATAACCGGGGTTCACCCTACGTGTGTCCTGACTTTTTACTCTCAAGTACCATGTGTACCCGAGAGGACCACAATAACCCGTAGATAATGTAAAGTCATAAAACCCCGTTTAAGTCACCTACCTTGAATTTGACCATAACCCCCACCCCTTTCCACCCCTCTAGACCCTTTCCTGCGGTAGACCCGGGCACTACTACTTACGATAGTACCTCTGAAGTACGTCCCAGGGAAAATATATAAATCATCTCGTCTAAAAGGGAAAGTGTGAAAGATCTAGATAAACATAACGTGTCTACAGTCCCTTTATAGTACTCACACTTTCCTTTTTTTTTTCTGGTTTTAAGTGTAGGTACCGGTCCCTAACATTAAGTTAGTGAAACAGGAATTTAACTGTGGGTAAATTGAACGTGTTTGCAAAGGACCAAAACGAAAGCCCCCAAATTCAGTGTCGTCAAAGTCTTTGTCTTTAGAGTCAGGATGTATAACCTTGAGTCTCTAAGTCCAATTTCCCTTTTTGGTACCCCTCTATGTAATCTGGACCGAACGAATGACAGTCCTGGTCTCGATCACCTGGGTGGTTGGTAAACAATAGAAGAAAGGACATTAGGTGACTAGTCGGTTTTTTGACGTCCTGTGTTAGTCATCCAAAAATAGGAATTTTCCTGAAAAGAAAAAGGAATGACAATAGGGATTACGGGAAACGGTAGTTTTTAAAAAATTTATAAATAAAAATAAATAAACCGACGCGGTCCAGAATCAACGGCGCCCTAGAAACTAAAAGAAACGCCGTGTACCCTAGAAATCGACACTGTACGTCTGAGTCTACGACGAACACCCTAGATCAAGAGGTTGGACCCTAACTTGGACCCGGGAGACGCAACCCTCACGTCTCAGAATCGGTGACCTGGTGGTTCCTTTAGGGGGAAACGGTAATCTTGAATTTTGATGAATTACTTGTTTGAAGGGGAAGATAAGACTAGTGTATAAACACCTTCACTCAAAAAGTTTCAACTCTTTTTTTTATCAACTCCCAAAACGACCGTAAAAGAGGGGAATGGGGTGGGGAGCCACGGTGGAGACAGGTGTTGGTCTGTATCGTGGACGTCCATTTCCCCTGCTATCAATGTCTGCGTCAACCGTGTGTTCACACGACAATTGTATAATGTAAAATATCTAGGAAGGGCTGAGGTATGAGGGGTGGTACCTACCAGAGAAAGGAGAAGATATTGTGTCGAACTTTTTCAAGAGATGTGACCCAAAGAAGTGAGAGAGACAGAATCGGACATTTCTGTATAAAATTCCATATCACAAACTAAGTCTGTCTATTGTGTAAATCGTGTATACATCTAATACTTAGTTTTTGTTTATGAGCGGTACGTCGTCTCGTGACAGTCAGGGAAACTCCGAGAGACCACGGGACCGGAGTAGAGAGCGAACCGGAGAGAGCTGTCGTAGGGTAGGTCCGAAGACAGGGGAAGGAAGACGAGAGGGGTACTACTAGTGGTCACGAGAAACGGGACATGAGGATACACCAGTCAAGAGGTAGGGTCACAAGACTAGAGGGTTGTTGTAGAGTGTGAGTCCTGGTAAGGGAGAAAGAGTACGGGGACCGAAGATCCTACGACCTAAGAGGACCATAAAACGGAAAAAAAAAAAAAAAAGACAGAGGAACCCAGACGAAAGAATCTGAGAGAACTACCGGGGACTTAAAAATAGAGACGACTGTATGACTAAAAACTGGGGATGTACTACCTTAAGAGGTCCTTCCCGGACCGACAGTCCAGAGAAAAATGGAAACATAAGGAAGGAAGTCAGAGTTATGACGGAAGAACAACTACTAGAGTTCAAATAAAGGGGTCAGGACTAAGTAAGGGTCTTACGGTCTGAATGTATACGGTGGTCGTCGTGGTGCGGAACTTACGGTGTGTTTTCAATTTAGATGTCCACGTTTTGTGTTGAGACCTAAAAGTACGGGGTTTGGACGAATGTGGGAGGGACGGGGCTCTCACTAGAGACATTCCCTGTGGACAGAAAGGTCAACGAGTCCGGTTTTCGGAAACTCAGGGGCTAAAGGGAGAGAGAGAGAATGGGGTCCGATCGAAAGTCGTTCAGTGAGAAGGAAACGAAGTGGACGAGGTAGGTCGTGGTCGTGAGGATAGATTAGAAGGTACTAGTGAACGGAAAACGTGAACTGGTGATTGGTCAAAGGACGTAAAGAACAGGTTTAGAGAAGAGAATGCCGTCAGGTTCACTATGACTGATTTATAGACGATCCACAGTCCGTAACAAAATCCACGACCGTACATCGCATTCGTGTTATGTGTCGTCAGTGTTTAGGACAAAGTCATTCACGGGACGTATACTTGGAAGTTCAATGTATGAAAGTTGTACACAAGTGTACAAGTCAATGTACTCAATCAATTGCACAGACCGTATGTAACAGTGTACGTACGTAGGAGATGTTCACCAACACGAAAATTCATGAAGTGACATATCATAGCATATCTCATGTTATAGAAATAAAGTTCGAGTCCTACAGGCCGTCGTTCGTATTTTCGTCGTCACTACATGATATGTCGGTCAACACAATTAACTCACGGATCCGATTGAAACAACCTGAATTGCGTGTTTAACCTGAATGTTTACGTGAGAACCTCACCTAGAGTCAACATACATCCCCTGAATGACATAAAGAACGAACGTTACTTTAAGTCTGGGGAAAGAATCGAAGGAACTATCGAGGTAACCATTTCTTAGACGGACGTCACGTCCTCTGTGACCAAGTTAAGGACCTAACCCTTCTAGACGACTTCTTCCTATCCGATGGGTGAGGTCATAGGTACCCGAAGGGAACACCGAGTCGACTATCTCTTAGGCGGGTGTTACACCCTCTGGACCCAAGCTAGGGACCCAACCCTTCTAGGGGGTCTCCTCCCTTTCCGATGGGTGAGATCATAAGACCGGATCTCTTAAGGTACCTGACATACATACATATCAGGTACCCCAACGTTTCTCAGTCTGTGTTGACTCACTGAAAGTGAAAGTGAAGAACCGGAGGGCGGGGACGGAGTGAGAGAGGAACAGGATGTGTGACCCAGGGTCAGGGGTTAGAGGAGCAAGAAGGATCTTATACACCCCGTGTAAGAGTAGAGTGTACGACAAGGAAGTTGGACCCTCTACAGAGGGTCAAGGGACTCGAACGGGGGACACAATTACTTTGTCGTTTGAAAGGTTTTCCGAAAGGGACTGGTAGACAAATGTGACACGAGAGAAGGTAGTTGAACGGGAGATAAGAATGTGGGCAATCCTGGTGGACGAAACAACATGTATAAAAAAATTGAATACACAGATGACAGGTAGAGGGGAAGATTGAATACTTGAATCTAGTTCCTGGGTAGAGAAACGGTCACGGACATTGGTACGGACCTTGTATCACCCGTGAGAAATATCCTATGTTTAGAGAAATACTAGACGACCCAAACTCAAACCTACCATAAGAATCCATAGACCTAGGAGACTCTTGAGAGGAAAAGAAAAGGGACAAAGTGGGTGAAAAGTTCCACCCCCAACCCCAGAAATAATGACCCGTAAACCAACCATACCCCAGAGGAACAGTAAATAGGACTGACCGTGAGAGACTGGTTCGAGGTTGAACAGAAACGAAGGAGGAGTCGTAGGTCTTGTCCGTCGACGTCCAGTGAGTCAATAACAACTTAGACACAACAAGTGTTCCAAGGAAGACACAACAAGGACAACAACGGTCCTGAAATATTTTGACGAGAGACGGGAGGGCAGAGACAGAAGAGACCCTGTGTACTGAAACAGTAGAAGTCACACTCGGACAGCGAGGACACAAGTTTTGGGACGTTCGGCGGTTTAAGATACGTTGTTTCTTGGTCGATGGGTCCGACCGAAGTAACCAGATACCCGACACCGGACGAGGTACGGACTATATGGGGAACTGGAGTCCTGTCTGCTTACCTGAAAACGGGGGTAAAGAGGTTTGTACGAGACACGAGAGGATATTAATACATGAAAAAGATATGTATGAAAAAGATGAGAATCTAAGAGATGCGAAGATATTTAGACGGGTAAAAATTCTAGATAGGGTTTAGAGTTGAACATTGTCTTCGGTAGCGAGGTAAAGGGTTATCTATACTGAGAGGGGGTGACTCGAAGACACATTACTCGTAGTAACATGCACACAATGATTACGAGGATGGAAAGTCGGAGGGGTGATTTTCTACTGAAGAACTCCAATTCCTGACACAGTGGGAATGAAAACATAGGAATAAGACTGTAAACAGGTCATAACCGGTGACCTCCACGGTATGACTTACAATTTACTTACTACACTCTTCCAGACGTAAAATAAATAAAAATATTAAAATAAATAAATAAAGACCGACACGACCTAGAAGGAACGAAGTCCCTAAAAAGAGATCAACGTCACTCGTCCCAAGAGTAACATCACCAAAAAGAACCCTTCGTATCCGAGATCCCGTGAGTCTGAGGTCATCAACACCGTTCATCAGAACATCAACACTGAGAGTCCTAGGTCTCACGTCCGGATCATCAACAAATCGACGAGGTTCCGTACACCCTAGGAGGGTCCAGTCCTTAGTTTGGTCCATAGAGGACGTCACCGTCCGTCTAAGAAATGATGACTCGGTAGTCCCTCCGGGTCAGAAATAACATAACGAAGATCTCACCGTAATACGTGTTCCAGATGTAGGTACTTGACACATAGTATTGCCATTCATAACTACCTTTCTACCCTCTCCACTTGCAGTGTCCTCTCCTTAAAGATAGACGAAACAAGCGACTAAGAGGATTCACGGTTCTTGTCACGAGTCATTGTCTTACGTCATTGACGAGTCCTCTGTTGTACATATACAAGGATGTGACCCAAGAGAAAGACGAATACACCAGGTAAGTAAAACGTTTACATCTATGGACTCGTTTAGACCTGAAAACTGAAACCACCCGATGAGAACCCCTAGAACGAATTTGGACCACAGACGAACTTTGTTACTCTCCAAGAGACAGTGTCTTGCTGAGGTTACTCTCTTTATTAACCGTCACTTCAATAGGTGAGGATTAAATTTGTCCCTAGAACAACCACTACGACGAAGGTAGAAATGACTTGAAAGTCACCGTTGGTTCGTACTAAAAAACCACTCCATAACGGTGTCCTTGAAACGCTCGTAAACGGTGGGAAAACAACGTTCGCTCATTTTAAATAAAAAGAATCTTTGTACGTAAGTGTAGTACTACACTGTAGGAACTCTCTTTATCAACTTCTAGTGTTTAACAATAAAAGGAGAAAAAGGGTCTTATCTCCTTTTTTTATAGTGGTATACGTATCACTCACAACTCCGAAAGTCCGAAGATTGCTCTTCAAACTGGCCCCCTGACGACCTGGTGTTTGGTTTTAAACTTTTACGTAACATATATACATATACGTGTAAAGACATAAGTTTATGTATCCTTATATAAATTGTATATCTTTATATACGTATATATAAAATTTTAGGAACAATTGACAAAAGTTCTTAAAAAGTTAATGAGAGAGTCTTCTGTAAAGAACTCAAAGATAAAATACTGTTCAGAAATACAACACACTCGAAAGAGGTAGGTCTGTTTTTAGACGATGTCGAATTCTACTTTTACACGTTTTCTGTTTCGTCTCAAATTCAGGGACGTCACCTCTTTGTAGATCAAAATCTCTGTTTGACTTTTTCAACACGGGAAATTCTCACTATTAAAATAAAAAGTGTGACAATTACCTCCTAGATAATGTATGGGATGTCAACCAACCCGTGACCCAATGATACCACTTATCTATGTGTCGGTGTAAGAATCTCACTCCAGGAGTTTAAATGTCACAACGGAGGACAAGTAATTTGTCTGTAGTGGGAACAGTCCCTGAATCTTGAATGAATAACACTATAAGAAGTTAATTCGAATTAAAATAGTTTTAACTTACAAGGATAGGATCTAGAATCCGTGGAATCCCAGTTCCGTGATTCAAACAATACACTCTCGAGTGATGACATCCTTGTACGAGGAAGACTGAACTTCAAAACGGTGTTTAGGAAAAAGGTGACTAGGTCTCTTAGAAGATCTCGTTCTTCGTGAAAAATTTTTTTAGTCTGAGTGGTGGGCGAGTTCTGTGTCTCCGAACGTTCTCGTCCACTTTACTTACCGGACCGAACGACGTGCCTTCACAGACTTTAAGTGTCTGATGGGACCTGCAGTCCGGGGTCGGACGAACGGACGGAATACGACACTTTATCACTACGGTATCGACAAGTCTACCCCACCTTAAGACCAGTTCTCCCCTCTCCTCCGTTCTTCTGGTTTCCGGTTTGGGAAGAATGATCTCTAGACACAGAACGAGGTCCAATTTACCATATCTAGTACGATTGGATCGTATAAAAAATCAAAGAACCTCTTTCGTAACTTACTTAGAAGAGTCGATCTATTTCAATTCCTAAAAACCGTTCTCTTTAGATAGAACCTATCGAGTCCCCATTGCGTAAGCGGACGGTTACTTCCTTGGAGCCCAAGTCAGGGACCCATCCCTTCTAGGGACCCTCTTCTTTTACCGTTGGATGAGGTCATAAGAACGGACCTCTTAGAGTACCTGTCTCCTCGGATCGACGGGTGTCAGGAACTCCAGTGTTTCAGTTTGAGTTGAATCATTGACTTGTCGTTGTTGTTTTGGATGTGACCATAGAGATCCATACCCTCACTAACCCCTCCCATCCTCGACCCAACTTCTTCCCAGTTCGAGTGAAAGTACCATCAAGACACCAGTCCTGGGGAGAGAAAAAGGTCCCAAGTAAATAGACATGACTTATTACAGTAACTACCCGATAAAAATATCTTTGTAATTCGAAACCTCATCCTTAAAAAAGAAGTAACAATCTTAAGAGTGGAAACTTTAAAGTAAAATCTCCGCTTTCTCCCACTTACTTAAACAAAAAATGTAAACCGAGTAGAACAATACTTAAACGTTTACCGAAAACTCCCTAGGTCCTAAAATAAAAAGTTTAGATAAAAAAAAAGTTTCACGATAATCGTCCAAGTTGAGTACTGAAGTCCGTAAAAAGTCCGTTACTCGAGCCACTCTAAACTTTTAATCGATTCGGTAAATATCTAAGTATCTTACGACCGACTCCTTCCTTGGAGTCGGTACAGGGTGAATTGGGGGATTATAAGGTACACTGCTTTGGTGGCAGAGGGTC
Source organism: Capra ibex (assembly GCA_006410555.1). Taxonomy (NCBI): domain Eukaryota; kingdom Metazoa; phylum Chordata; class Mammalia; order Artiodactyla; family Bovidae; genus Capra; species Capra ibex. The sequence goes on from SJYO01052474.1 coordinate 34,095,231, forward strand.
CCAGTGTCAACAATTTGGACCCCACCCTTCGACAGAGACCCGAGGACCGAGTCACGAGACGTCGCGGAAACGCTCGAGCAAATCCCGTCCCGTCCTTTGCACCTATAGAAACCCCAGTTCCGTCTACACCCAAAGTCTCAACCTCCGTCCATTCCTTTGACGGAAGGGACATGGCCTTTGACTACGACGACCCCGTTCAAGAACACGGGTCACGTGTCACTCCGGTTTGTTTGTCTTTACAACCTCAAACGTCGTCTCTTTCCAAATAACGTCCCGGTACGGGATTTTTCGGGGTACGAGGGGTTTCACAAAGACGTTCCGCAAAAATTTTCGGTCGACACCCTTCCCCTAGGGTTCCATCCACCAGTCGAACACGTGTCAAGAGACTATCCGACTACCACTACCTTGTCCCACCACACCTTCTCCAATTGTAATAGTCAAGAATCCGAGGTCCTTCGGACCCCGATACACGAGTAACAGTAGGTGATAATTATCAAGTCAAGTCAAGTCAAGTCAACGAGTCAATACGGGCTGAGAAACACTGGGGTACCTGACGTCGTGCGGTCCGGAGGGACAGGTAGTGGTTGAGGACCTCAAGTGAGTTTGAGTACAGGTAACTCAGTCACTACGGTAGGTTGGTAGAGTAGGAGACAGTAGGGGAAGAGGAGGACGGGAGTTAGAAAGGGTCGTAGTCCTAGAAAAGTTTACTCAGTCGAGAAGCGTAGTCTACCGGTTTCATAACCTCAAAGTCGAAGTTGTAGTGAGGAAGGTTACATGTGAGTCCTGATTAAAGGAAACCCGAGGTTTTAGTGACGTCTACCACTGAGGTCGGTACGTTAATTTTCTACGAACGAGGAACCTTCTTTTCAATACTGGTTGGATCTTTCGTATAACTTTTCGCCTCTGTAATGAAACGGTTGTTTCCAGGTAGATCAGTTCGGATACCAAAAAGGTCATCAACACATATCAACACTCTCAACCCGATATTTCTTTCGACTCTCGACTTCTTAACTACGAAAACTTGACACCACAACCTCTTCTGAGAACTCTCAGGGAACCTGACGTTCCCCTACGTTGGTCAGGTAGGATTTCGAAGGTAAACCACCCCCCAAAAGTGTAGACGTTTTGTTGAGTCCTTTACACGTAGTCTATGACAATAGAGAAGATATCATGAAATCTCTTCTCGATTTCGTCTCTTATTCTCCCTTCTGGGGTTTCCTAGGACGAGCCAATGTCACGACCAGCAATCAGTCGAAGTTCGATCACAACTGTGACCCTACCTCTAGGTTACAACGATCAAGTAAACTAAAAAGGTTCTTTTGGTTTTATGAGCTATAAATTCTCTTTAAGATATTAAAATTCTAAGAAAAAAGTGATTAAGTTAGATTACTCAAATATTATGAGTCACCCGAGTTGGTCCGTTTTGACATTTATAGATCAAACATTGAAGACTAGATCCTTATGACACGAAACTCCTAATGATTCTACCTTTCTTTCCTGGTACTAGCAACGAAGTTTATGAAGTTTAGACTTTCCACCGTCTCCATGAACAAGGTTCAGACCATGTTTTTGATCACCCGTCTCTTAAAACCAAGTTATTATTTTTAAAAGACAACTGAGTCTTAATAAATTCTCCTCACTCCATAATCACACGGTCCCACGGTGACTCATCTCCAGTGACTCGGGACACAACCCTACGACCTATCACCGGACCCTACGACCGTCAAAGGTACCGAGGAACCACTATTCGAGGCTCCAACAAGAGATTGACCGAAACGTCAGTAGGACCCTCGGAGGGTGACGGAGTTATACGGGACCCTTTACCCGGTTTTCGAAAGTCCCGTTTAGGTCACTCTACTTTCAATGCACATACATCAAACGGGACAGAAAGAAAAAGTTTATTTGGGGGTAGTCAAGCTAAGGAAGAAGATGGTTCCCTAAGGAAAGGTAGAAGGGGAGATTACGGAGACAAAAGAGGATAGGTATTTTGTGACACGTTCGGAAGAAGTGGAGACGTAGGGGTGGGTGGTGATCCTTTTAAGTAGAAAAGAGTTAAAAACCGATATGGTGAATTTTAAAAACAAAAGAAAATTTATATCGTACATACATAGTAATAGATTTCGGGATCAGATGTCTGATCCCGACTGAACGAAGGTCAAAAATATGTCAAAAAATAATCTTATGTCAGTGTCGGTAGTAAATGTACAAGAGATACCGATAAAAGAGATGTCATCTCGGTTCATCACCTCTGTTTCTGGTATTCTGGACTTTTCAAATTTTATAAATGATTGACAGGGAAATTCTTACAAATAACTGGGAACTAGATATACTTTTACTAATATGGTCTGTCTATTAGACTTTTTTTTGTACACGTTTTCTATTTCATTGTTGGTAAACGTTACTGGTCTATTTTATTGGTAACCGAAAAATCACATAAAATTACGTACATACGTAATATTTTAATTTTAGTGTGATCTTTGTCTTAGAGAATTGTTGTACGTAAAATAACTGTATTTTGAAAATTATAAGATAAAGATACAATAAAATTAGTCGATATATGATTAGAGACATTATGAGGTTCATATATAGATAATACGTTAAAAAAAAAAAAAAAGACAAACCGAACGTCCTAACATCAAGGGGCTGAGGACCCTGTAACCGTCACTTTCCAGTCTCAGGTTTGGTAACCTGACCCTTCAATATTATACCCTATCAGGGGTATAATATACAAACGCACCGACGTACGAATCAGTGAAGTCAACACAGGTTGAGAAAGACTGAAATACCTGATATCGGACGGTCCGAGGAGACAGGTACCCTAAGAAGTCCGTTCTTATGACCTCACCCAACGGTACGGGAGGAAGTCCCCTAGAAGGACTGGGTCCCTAGTTTAGACTCAGAGGACGTACCGTCCGTCTAAGAAATGGGTGACTTAGTAGACCCTTCGGGGTATAATACGTAATTAAAAATAACACCATAAACTCCATATAAAATTTATGTTTTAAAATAAATTAGGAAAATTCACGAATACACCCTTTATGATTAAAATGTTTGCTCTGTACTTCACTGAACCGGTTGAATATGTCCATCCGATAGACTGTTGGTTGGGACATAAAAGTTAGTAGGTCGATAATGACTCGTAACTTAAAATAAGAAAACAAAAATAAGACCCCTCTCTACGGATAATCTTTATAACACAATTACTTATAGTTATATATATTTGGTAATTGACGTAAAGCGTAATAAAGGTATCTTGAGTAAGGGGTTTCGTCTTAATTACTTAGATCTCTAAGTAACTCCAAGGAGTCTGTGGAGTTTCTCAGTTACAAGTCTTTTCAACATTGTTGTATACGATTGTCGGACACTCCCACGGTCGGAGGTTTATAAGTCATGGTTCATGATACGAAATAGGTCAGATAAAAACAAGAAAACAGTACCCTTCTCCCTAGGACCCCCGACTGAGAAACATCCATCGACACTGGTTCTCTGAGGATACTCTTACTGAAGACCCTTTCTACAAGGGACCTATTCTTTCCTGTCCGATCAGAAAACGGGAAACGGGAAGGTGAAGAAGATCGTTAGAACCCTGGTTCGTGTCCTTCGACGTCCGACCCTTTCCGTCCACGTTTCTTTCCACCTAGGAACACCCATGGAGCACCCTTTTTATGGGGTCTAATTACTTCGGAGACAACGACCCAAAGAACTATGAGTCCATCTACGTTAGGATAGGTAATGGTCACTTCCATTTTTCCTCGTCGCTCCGACAAAGACATTTAAGAGAAAGGGACATAAAACGGTTATGGAGAAGGGGTCCGTTCCAAAATCACGAAGAAAAAGGTTAACATACTTAGAAATATATAATAATATCTATAATTCTATGTCTATAAACTCTAACAATACAGAAAATTAAAATAAATACACTGAACGGACAATTCCACCACAGAGGTAGATTTCCATGTTAAACAGAAGTGTTAATTATTGTCCCTGTTTAAAGATAAACGGTTATTGGACAGTGAATTAACAAAATAGTAGGTAACAAAGGTAGAGTCTTAGACAATAGAAACCCTTGACGTTCAGACACTGAAAGGTTACTAGATTAAGGAAGGTACAAATAGTCGACGGTAAGAAGACACTTTTCTCGAAAGGGACAAAAAGACGAACGAAGAAAACCCTCCTTAGTGACACAGTACTAACAGTTCTTCGTTGTTAATTTTGACCTGTACCTTGTTGTCTGACCAAGGTCTAGCCCTTTCCTCATACAGTTCCGACATATAACAGTGGGACGAATAAATTGAATATACGTCTCATGTAGTACACTTTACGGTCCGACCTACTTCGTGTTCGACCTTAGTTCTTAGGACCCTCTTTATAATTATTGGAGTCTATGTGTCTATTGTGGTGGGAATACCGTCTTTCACTTCTTTTGGATTTCTCGGAGAACTACTTTCACTTTCTCCTCTCTCTTTTTCAACCGTATTTTGAGTTGTAAGTCTTTCGATTCTAGTACCGTAGGTCAGGGTAGTGAAGTACCGTTTATCTATCCCTTTGTTACCTTTGTCACTGTTTGAAATAAAAACCCCCGAGGTTTTAGTGACGTCTACCACTGACTTCGGTACGTTAATTTTCTACGAACGAGGAACCTTCTTTTCGATACTGGTTGGATCTGTCGTATATTTTTCGTGTCCGTAATGCAATGGTTTATTCCAGACAGATCAGTGTCGACACCAAAAAGGTCATCAGTACATACCTACACTCTCAACCTGATGTTTCTTTTGATTCGTGGTTTCTTGACTACAAAAACTTGACACCACAACTTCTTCTGAGAACTCTCAGGGAACCTGACGTTCTTTTTTGTTGGTCAGGTAGGATTTCGTTTAGTCAGGACTTATAAGTAACCTTCCTGACTACAACTTCGACTTTAAGGTTATGAAACCGGTGGACTACGTTTCTTGACTGAGTAACCTTTTCTGGGACTAAGACCCTTTCTAACTTCCGTCTCCTACTCTACCAACCTACCGTAGTGGTTGAGTTACCTGTACTCAAACTCATTTGAGGACCTCAACCACTACCTGTCCCTTCGGACCGCACGACGTCATGTACCCCATCGTTTCTCAGTCTGTACTGTCTCACTGACTTGACTTGACACAGGAATATCTAAAAATAACTGAGTCACAATATATTAGTCAATATCAACATAAAAAAAAACTACAAGTTTAATTGGGTTAAAACCGGTCCCCCTCTAAAATACAATAAAGATTGTGTTCTTTAACTCACCAATGTACAGAATTCAAAGATGGGAAAAAAGGGAGGTAGGGAAGATAGGAAAGAAAGAGAGACCAACACCCACCCTTAACAACTATTTTAACCGATTTTGGTCTCGTTATACTTCATTATAACCATTTTCCTCCAGAATAGAACGGGAACAGGAATTAATTTAACCTAAATCAAAAGGTGATAATCTATCATGTCCGACAAATAAAGTCAATTTTTTCTTTCGATCACAATGAGATAAGGATCAAATCTTAATACAACATTTGTAACTTAATTTCCCCCTTAAACGATTTAATTGGTCATACAAAAGAGGAAATTGGATTACTTTACTAGTTAATGTAATTATCCAAAGGATCATTAATTTGATAGAAATAACAGAAGTTTACATGATTTAAGTTTGTAACAAATAATAAAAAACTTAAAACGTGACTAAGTCATACGAGTCAAAATATATATTTATGTACATTATTTATAAAAATGACATAATATATGTTATGTCATTTGATATATATATTGATGTATGTCTACTTACTTACCCTAATCAAACGTAGAAATAATATGACACATAAACTTTAAATACTTTCACTTAGTCCTTTGACAATTCAAGGGAGCTTTCTACATATACTACAGTCCTAATAATAATGGACCTTAAGTCTTTCGAAATAGACATTTAGAGAACCCGAAATCCGGCAAAAGTCCCAGTCAGACTATTCAATTAAGTAAGTTGAGTACCGATAACGTGATAAATACAATGACTTGGTTCGAACCTAGACGAACGGACACGTGTCATTTCGGTTCGTTGACTGTCGATCGACCCGACACCACTTCCTTTCACGTCACAAATAACGTCCCATCGTTCGTTTCTCATGTCCATCGGTCTCGAATTTTCCGGGTCTGAGGGGTTCCGAAAGTGTCTATTCAAAAATTTCTGTTTCAACCCCCTCCCCACCACATACTAGTCGGACACCCATAAGACTAACCAACCACCACTCGATTAACCTTCAGTCGTAGAAGTCGGAAGACGAAGGTTGTCCGGACCCCAGAGGAACGGACACCTTCGTATGTCAATTGAAAAAGGTGGACCACCCCTAAAGTCATAGACGTTTTGTCGGGTTTCCTGTACCGAGGCTTATAATAGACATCGGGTACAACAAGTCAACGATTCAGCACAGACTGAGAAACGTTGAGGTACCTGACATCGTGTGGTCCAAAGGGACAGGAAGTGATAGAGCACCTCAACCGGGTGTGAGTATAGGTAACTCAGTCACTACGATAGGTTGGTAGAGTAGGAGACAACAGGGGCGAAGAGGACGGGAGTAGAAAACGTCGTAATTCCAGAAAAGGTCATTCAACCGAGAAGGTAGTCCACCGGTTTCTTAACCTCGAAATCGAAGTCATAGTCAGGAAGGTCACTTGTAAGTCCCAACTAAAGGAAATCCTAACTGACCAACCTAGAGTAACGACAGGTTCCCTAAGAATTGCCAGAAGAGGTAGTGGTGTTAATTTTTCGTAGTCAAAAAACCGTGAGTCGTAAGAAATATCAGGTTGAGAGTGTTGGTATGTACTGATGACCTTTTTGGTATCGAAACTGATATACCTCTTCCTTTACCGTTGGGTGAGGTCATAAGAACGGACCTCTTAGGGTGTCTACCTCTTCGGACCATCCGATATCAGGTACCCCAGTGTTTTTCAGCCTGTGCTGACTCACTGAAGTGAAAGTGAAAGAAACTGATATACCTGGAAATAACCGTTCCCCTACAGATACGAAAAATTATACGACGGATCTAAACAGTATCGAAAAGAAGGTTCCTCGTTCGTAGAAAATTAAAATACCGACGTCAGTGGTAGACGTCACTAAAACCTGGGGTTATTTTATTTTAGATGGTGATAAAGGTGAAAAAGGGGTAGATAAACGGTACCTCACTACCCTGACATACGGTAATGGAATCAAAAACTTTACAACTCAAAATTCAGTCGAAAAGTGACAGGAGAAAGTGGGAGTAGTTCTCCGAGAAATTAAGAAGAAACGAAAGACGGTATCCTACGACAGTAGACGTATCGACTCCAACAACTATAAAGAGAGACGTCAGAACTAAGGTCGAACGTAAGTCGGACCGTAAACATGATGTGTATCTTCAATCTATTAGTCCCACTGTTATATGTCGGAACGGTATGAGGAAAGGGTTAAAACTTGGTCACGTAACAAGATCGACAACGAAAAACAGGACGTATTTCCCCTGTCCATTGTACCTGACCATAAGGGTAGAGAAATTCTTAAAAGGTGTCAAACAACACTAGATGTGTCAGTTTCCCAAACACATCAGTTACTTCGTCTTCATCTAAAAAAAAAATTTAAGGGAACGAAAAAGACACTAGGTTATCTACAACCGTTAAACTAGAGAACAAGGAGACGGAAAAGATTTAGATCGAACATGTAGACCTTCAAGAACCAAGTGTATGACAACCTCGCATCGAACTTCCTAAAACTCGTAATGAAACGATCATACACTTTACTCGTGTTAACATGTCATCAAACTCGTAAGAAACCGTAACGGAAAGAAACTCTAACCTTACTTTTGACTGGAAAAGGTCAGGACACCGGTGACGACTCAAAAGGTTTAAACGACCGTATAACTCACGTCGTAAACGTGTCGTAGTAGAAAATCCTAAACTTTATCGAGTCAACCTTAAGGTAGTAGAGGTTATCGAAACAAGTATTACTACGAAGGATTTCGGGTGAACTGAAGGTAAGGTCCTACAGACCGAGATTCACTCACTAGTGTGGTAGTACCAATAGGCCCAGTAATTCTGGAAAAAAACTATCAAGAAGACACATAAGAACGGTAGAGAAGAATTATAGAAGGCGAAGACAATCCAGGAACGGTAAAGACTCCTCCTAGGGACTCGGGGACTCCTCCTTGATTTCAGAAACAGAAACAAATTACCGACTTGACAATAAAACAGAATGAACTGACCAAAGGAAAGAAATACGTCAAAGAGTGAAGAGACTAATTTCAATGGGAAACCTTAGATCCCCACCGGATCCTTCTATTTCAAGAAGATGTCTCTTCTCCGTCTACCTCCTGTGACCCCCACTCTAGGTAAGGCCCTTTTAGAGTATCCCAGGACGAACCAATGTTAATCTCAACGATGAAGGTGAACTCTATTTATTCAAGAAAAGGATTGTTTACCAGACAAACGGTTTTAAGTTTGGTAACAGATAATAAGAAACCATTCAAAATTCAACGGACGAATAGATACCAGAAGAAAGGAAACCCAAAGAATTTAAAACATAAAGGGAGGGAGGGAGAGAGTGGGAAGAGAGTCAGAGAAGAGAGGGAGACAAGGAGTAAGAGAAAAATTTTATTCTAACCAATCTTTAAAAAGATAAAATAAAAAATTGGGTTCTTGATCACCACCGTAAGTAAAATAAATCGTGAAAAAAATATCGATTACAAAAGTAGACACATAGATAAAAATTATTACACTTAATAAAAATATATTAATGAAAATTATAAACACTCAGAGAAAGCGAAAAGAGAAATAAAAGAGAAACGAGAAGAGAAAACGACAGAACCTATTTTTCGATTAAACAAATAAAGACAGAACAGTAAAATCATTAAGATTCGGTCAGTAGGAAAGGACGACTCGGGTCTAAACAAGATTCTTAAGAGTTGTACCTCGGTATGTAACAATGTACATCCCATCTTTCAAGACGAGACAGACAGAACCTTTTGTGCTGACCAACGTTGTGAAGAGATGATACAAGTCATTCACTCACTCACGAGTCAGTACAGGTTGAGAAACACTGGGTCCCTGACATCGGGCGGTCCGAGGAGACATGGATCCTACAAGGTCCGTTCTTATAACCTTACCCAACGGTAAAGAATAGGTTCCTATGGAAACGTTGGGTCCTTAACTTGGGTTCAAAGGACACAGAGGACATGAATAAGAAATGGGTGATAAGTTCGAGTGAGTTTAATACCAGACCATATCGGGTGCAAAGGGTAAGACTTTAAAATGTCATTTAAATAAGTATGTGTGTGTGTGTGTGTGTGTGTGTGTAAGAAAAAGTATAAGAAAAGGGAATACCAAATAATGTCCTATAACTTATGGCAAGGGACACGATACTCATGTCCCTATAGACAGGACAAATAGATAAAATATCTATCATCAGACATAGACGATTAGGGTTTGAGGATTTTATAAGGAGAGGGTGGGGGAAAAGGGAGACCATTGGTATTCAAACAAAAGATACGACACTCAGACAAAGACAAAACATTTATTCAAGTAAATATAGTAAAATCTCAGGTGTATATTCACTATAACATAAACAGAAAGTGAACAATACTTTTGACGGCCCTCGGTGATCCAGACTGACTAAAGTAAAGTATACTATTGGGAATCCAGATAGATCTTATTTACATAAGAATTTATACTTTTCTTACTCAAAGAATAAGTATCTAAACCTTTCTTTCATACAAATTCGTTCCAAAATTCACCGATAAAAGACTAAAGACCCCCTATAAAAAGAGAATGAAAGAAAGTATTCATCCAAAACCTGACATTGATAGTAAAGATACATTATTAAAAACGGAGTTCTGAGAACTATAATAAAACACCAACAAATGAAAACTTCTAGTAGTTATTCAAACTCCTATCGGATTTAAATTTAAGAAACATCTATTATAAATTTTTTTAAGAACGAACATATGAAAATCCTAATTTTTTTATCTTAATCTTCTAGAGTAGTTCTATAAATCCTTACATTCAAAAGATAACGATAACAAAACTAACCTGAAATGACCTTTGTACAGCTTTAGAAGACTAAACATAGTCTTCTTCAGTCGTGTCCTGTTAAAAGTAGACATATAAAAACACTGAACCGAGACGAGGAAACAGTAAATAGAGTCCTTAAAACAATATCCGACGATAAACAGTTGGTTATAGAGGAGAGAGGAAAAAAGGATGAGTATCTTGAGACTAAATTAAAACCTTACCAGAGTCAAATTTTGGAGATAAAGGGTCAGAAGTAACGTTTTCCCTCAGTATACAGTGTGAACTCCGGTCACTCTATATAAACCTCCAGTAACCCACCCCTGAAGAACTTTTCGAGAAATTCCCCTCGACTGAGTAGACCGTACGACGCAAACGAGAGGAGAAGGAGGTATACGTTAGACCTTACACTAATGCTACCGACCTCACGGTCGTCGGTATAAAATTCGACCCCTTCTTTCACTGTGTGATTTCTACCATCTCGTTCCCGATTTTTTCCGACTCAAGGACCATCACATCGACGGGATAGGTCGGGTCTAGATAGTAAAGAAATGAAGAACAATGTCCTCCCTTTTTATTCGAACAGAGAAACGATTCGGTGGTACTCATCGAACAAAACCAGTTACAGAAACTTGTTTTTAGGAAGGCACTATTTGTTTATGACGAAAGGGATTCCATTTGACATATACCAATAGTAGAAAAGTACGTAACGAAAAAGAAAACTGGGAGAGAAAACAAAGGGACTCAATCCTTCTAGGGGACCTCTTCCCTTACCGATGGGAGAGGTCATAAGAACGGACCTCTTAGGGTACCTGTCTCCTCGGACCACCCGACGTCAGGTACCCCAGCGTTTCCCGGTCTGTGTTGACTCACTGATTGTGAAGAAACAAAATAATCTCTCGAAAAATAAAGAAAAGATGTACAGATTAAACTTAAAGGTCTTATGAAATAAAGATAATAATGATAATATCAGGAATGAGGGAAAAATAAAATATATAAATAAAAAACCGGAACGGTGCTTCGTGCACCTTAGAATCAAGGAGATGGTCCCGAGTTTGGGTGTCGGGGACGTAAGTTTTATACTTCAGAATTGGGGACCTGTCCATTCCTTAAAACGTATAAGGATAATAACTGAAATTCAAAAAAGATGATATAAAAACAACAACAAAGTTGAACCTAAAGTAAGTTAAAGAAGAATAGATACTTAAAATTCAAAGGAGACTTCAATTCAAAGAATTCAAATAAACTTTGAGGTTATGAAACCGGTGGAGTACACTTCTCAACTGAGTAACCTTTTCTGAGACTACGACGCTACCTAACCCCTGTTCTCTTCCCCTACTGTCTCCTACTTAACCGACCTACCGTAGTGGTTGAGTTACCTGTACTCAAACTCACTTGAGGTCCTCAACCACTACCTGTCCCTCCGGACCGCAGGAAACACTGGTACCGCAGTGTTTCTCACCCTGTGCTGACTCACTTGACTTGACTTGACTCCAAGTAAAAGTGGAGTAAAGAGTAGAACAGAGTTTTTCGTAAAACACGTAAACGCCGTAAATAAGTTTTACGTTTTATGTGAGGCTTTTCACTCTCACAATAAACGAGTCAGCAGAGACTGAGAAACACTGGGGTACCTAACATCGTAGATAGGTATCTTAAGAGGTCCGTCCTTATGACCTCACCCGACAGTAAGGGAAGAGGTCCCCGAGAAGGGGTGGATCCCTACCTTGGACCCAGAGGGTGTAATGTCCGTCTAAGAAATGGAAGACTTGGTAGTCCCTTCGGGGGTTTTATGTGGGATCTGAAAGGAACCTAAGCGCCGGTAACAACAACAACAAATCAGTGATTCAACAAACGACATTGTTGAATGTGATTCAACAAACGAGGAGAGTTTCATACGAAAAGAGACTTAGAAATATCAGGATGAGAAGATTACAGGACAAAATGTGAAAAAAAAAAAGTCAAATAAGTTGAAACCTGTTATCTTGGTAAGTCCGACCACAAATGGTTTACTACAAATGTATCCCCGGATACAAGGACAGACAAGAGGAACCAAGACACACTCAAGACTGTCTTAGTCTTCTCAGGGTCAGAATTGATCCGTACGACTCTATGGACAAGGTCGGTCTAAAATCACGGAAGAACCATAAATCCATGACCCCGAATAGACGACCCCGAATGAAACTTGTTCATCGAAGGGTCTCAACGGCATATACCAAGAGGTCAGTGACCGTCCAAAACAAGAACTTCCCGAACAGGAGAGGGATTCTCTACGACTGAGGGTAGGATCCCGTCTCGGAACCACTACGATGAGGACCTTGGTCTACTTCGGCTATGACTTCGGGTTAAGTCGACGAACAGTAAGTTTCCGGTGATGAACCCTCTTTTCACAACCACCCCTTTCAAAAAACAAGTCCTCCAGTCGTTGGACCCCTTTACCACCTGACTACAGGATTCTAGTAGAGGTTTAAAGACTAATCCTCTGCTCCCAAAATTGTCTCGGACTCCCTCCCCCGATGTCCCAAGTACTGATCGAGTGGGTGCTAAGAGTCTAACCAACCGTAGTTCCGTTTCAAAGTTCACAACGAGTAGAAGGACAAAATTGGTCGGACCTAGATGTACTAACACCAGTCGTCGAAAGTAGACCACCCCCTACTAGACGGAAGACATCTTTGTTAAACCCTCAACACAGATGGAAATAGACATAGAAAGTACCTTGATCTTCAAGTCACTGACGACACACCGACCAACTATCAGATTTAACATTGGTCAAAGACTGTTCAAAGATGTATAAACGTAAAAGAATAGTAATTGAGAACTCTGTCGGAAAACTCTAAGTCTCCTCAGAACCCTCTACCCCCTGTACCTCCTAACTCCGACAGACAGACAGGAGCCTTCTGGGGTATCCCAGTACGACCCAATGGAAGGGAACAACTCCTCGACGACAGGGGAGGACACTGGACACCACGGTCCAAGTCTCTTGGGGACATCGGTTTAAGGTGACTAGGTGGGTCACCATGAAGGGTGACGAGAGGTTTTCCTTACAAGTGGAGTGATATCGAAGAAGTACAGGTACGATACGAATAGGAGTTGGGAACCCAATATAAGTACTACAAAAATGGACGAACCTTACGAAAAACGTTCGTTCAATCTAAAAAGAGGTTCAACCTCGGGTGGACGGATTACTCCCAAGGAGCCGACCCACTTGATATCCCTCCTAGGGGTAGAGGGTTTCTCACATGTCTCTCTCGTGAGTCCCTCGTCGTGGTCACTTTTGTCTACTCGGTTCCTTTGCTAAGGAGGTCGTGACCTCCTCCGTCTGTGCAAGAGACCATCCCACACCGAGAACGAAGTAAAGACTTTACCCTACCATGCGATATCCATCTTCGGGGGAGAGTGAGGGGACAAAAGAAGTTTCAATGGGGGATTCGTCTAGCGACAAAACATTAGGTCGAATAGGTACGACGGTGATTCTCCATAAAGACGGTCCCTCGACTTTTGTAACCAGCCACAGGAGTTAAGGACCCCGACATGAAAGTCCTGGTAATGGGAGTTACTTTCAGGTGTCAGTGGAGACAAAACCACCACCGGTTTAGGTCGGGTCCTAACAGGACTGGATTCAGACTAGGGTGACTCTAAAGTTCCGTAAAGCAGGCTCTTTAGGAGAATAGCGAAGTTCAAATTATACAGATTTCGGTTTAAATACTGGAGGAATATTATTGTAACATTAAGAGGATTGGGAATTATGAACTGGGTACAGGTTCAGTTGTGCAACCTCGATTCGGGGTCTGTGTTCTTCATGATGGAAGACGTACGGTAACTCTAACAAAGTCTTAAGATGAAAGATAGGAAAGGTAAGAGTAACGACGGTGCTAACACGTCCTAAATTAATGAAGTACAGACTTAGTAGTCTCCTCGTAAAGACAAGTACAGGAAGGAGTACAGAGAAGTGGCGAAGGGGAGTTGTCCGTCTAGTTAAAGTCCAACTAGAAGACAATCCGTCTTGGAGTTACTACGATGATGAAACGTCTCCTTTACGACAGAGGAGGGAAACTGGACACCCTAGACAAAGTCTCTGGAAAGTATCAACTAAAGGTAAATAGGTGGTTCACAATGAACGGTGACGAGAGGTTTTATTTGTGAATTTTACTTATAAGTAGAGCAATCAGATAAGGTATGTAGGGAAGACATGAACAGTAGTCGAGAATCTAAAATGAAACTAAATAAAAAGATCACCTTACAAAAGACGTAAGAAATAGTGGTTTAATCTGGAATGAGGATAAGTCTCTGGGTCGAGTTTAACTCAACAGTTTAACCTGACTGACTATGAAATTTTTTTTATTACTAAGGCCAGTAATCTTTGACCTATTCTCTCTGTATGTATAAATCTTTAATAAAGACACCTAAACACATACTGAGGCCCCGAAGGGACCATCGAGTCGACCATCTCTTAGACGGACGTTTCGTTTTCTGGGACCAAACTAGGGACCCAGTCCTTCTAGGGGACCTCTTCTCTATCCAATGGGTGAGGTCATAAGAACCCGAAAAGACCACCGAGTCTACAATTTCTTAGGTGAACGTTACACCCTTTGGACCCAAGTTAGGGACCCAACCCTTCTAGGGGACCTCTTCCCCTATAATGGGTAAGGTCATAAGAACGGACCTCTTAAGGTCCGATGTCAAGTACCACAGTGTTTCTCAACCTGCGTTGACTCGTTGAAAGACCTCTTCCGTCACCGTGGGGTGAGGTCATGAGAACGGACCTTTGAGGGTACCTGCCTCCTCGGGCCATCCGACGTCAGGTACCACAGCGATTCCCAGCCTGTGTTGACTCACTGAAGTGAAAGTGAAAAGCGAACGTACGTAACCTCTTCCTTTACCGTTGGGTGAGGTCACAAGAACGGACCTTTTAGGGTCCCTGACCCCTCGGACCACCCGACGGCAGATACCCCAGCGTGTCTCAGTCTGTGCTGACTTCACCGAATCGTCGTCGTCGTCGTCGTCGTCGTCTCGTTGTAAGTGTAGTGAGAGTACATAGAATAAACACGATACGGATTTTTCTTACACGTCATTTATCCGGAAAGAGGGGGATCGATATTCAGTCTTATTATTGGTAGGCTGAAACCCTCCATTACATTCTACAAGAAGAGGAGACGTCTACTTTAACACGACGAGTCTAACCATTTTGGGTTAACATGTCCTTGAAAACTTTACACTTCAGTAGTAAAATACAAAATATGAAAGAACCGTGTACAGAAGTTACCAACTTAGACACAACTTCTAATATATAGAGGAATAATTTTTGTGTTTAAAGACCCCTGAAGGGACCATCAGGTCACCAATTCTGAAACGTGAAGATGATGTCCTTCGTGACCCACCTTGAGACTAACCTCTTGATCCTAGGGTGTACGACGTACCGTCCCGGTCCCTTTTCTTTCGGGGTTTGGTTTATTTTGGGGGTGCGTAGAGACTCCAAAAACGAAGACGAAAAACAAACACCCAAAACAACAACAAAATCAAAACCAAGAATTGTACCTACGTGACGGACATTTAATTAGTGTTTCCGGGTCCACCGAAAAGAAGACCTTCCACCCTCAAATCCCAGTGAAACCACCTAAAGTAGATAGTACAGGAAAGGGGGTACAAAGAGGAAGGACTTAACGACGATATCCTTCGGATTGAAAAGAGAGACGTATACATGGACGGATATCCTATATAAACCCAAAAGGTCCACCACGATCACTAATTTTTTTGGACGGTTACGGTCTCTGTACCCAAACTAGGGACCCGGTCCTTCTAGGGGACCTCCTCCCGTACTGTTGGTTGAGGTCATAATGGACCTCTTAGGGTACCTGTCTCCTCGGACCGTCCGGTGTCAGGGATCCGGACTTTTCTCACCCTGTACTGACTTCGTCGAATCGCACGTCCGTCCGTGTCCTATATAAATGGTGAGGGTGTCTTCGTAGCAGAAGGACTAAATGCAGACATTGTAAACGAAAATTCATTTAGCCTATTAAGTCTGTCACCAGACAAGGAATCATTTTCTGATAGAAGAGAGAGTCTGGTTCACTGGGTAACAATCCTGTCGTAAAAGTCTTCGTGAAGGGTATTTTGACGAAATCCTATTTTCGTCTCGAATAAGTTCCCCTTTTCTACCCCGACCCCTCCCCCTAAAGATTCTAGTTATTTTCCGTCACACTTGTTTTTCTTTGTCCAAAGATACGACGTCCTGAAGAGTCATGAAAACCGTCGGAGTACGTCCGAGACGGTGACTAACACGGGGACCCTCCCCGGGTCACTCCACTGGGGTCACCCATCATCTAGCTGTAAGGTCTTCATAGAGCGAACTTCGAGAAAAAGAATCTTCTGATAGAAAGTCTTTATCACACATTACCTTTCGTGTCCCAGTTTGGAGTCGGACCCGACAACGTTTAGGACAGTAGTTTCCGTTTAACCTCGAAATCGAAGATCAAACCGAGTCTTCACGAGTTTTCTGGGAGAAGTGTCGTATATACACAATTTTGACCGTACAATCAGGAAACCTGTCTAGTATGACCCTCTTGGGTAAAGAACACATCCGTAAGGACGAAAGGATACAATAATGATAGTGCAAAAGAAAAGAGATTGTGAGTCATAAAGTCGAATCTCCTCCCTGGAGTGTCATAACTTTATACCTGGAGAAAACTCCCCCTAAAACAAGACAACCACGACACTCGAACTTCCTCCCTGGGTCACCCTGACCTGATCTGAAGGGTCCTCCCTCGTGATTAACCAATAACTGCCAAGTGACTCCCCCCTTTCCAGTCCGACTCAGAAGTTCATAACCTTTTTGATGTTTGGCCTAAGTCGACGACGTCACCACTTCGTGACTACGATGTCCACTTTTGTTAACGATCCCATTATACCTGGGTCTTGTCCTTCGTCTCCCTACCTCGATCAAGGAAGAAGGAGAAAATCGAAGATAGAAGGTCAGACCATGGAGGATATCCGTCTTGGACCCGTCCGGTATCCGACGTTTCATCTTTACTTCCTTTGTCGGGGTCGAAATCGTAGTGTCTCAAATCTGATCTCCCTTACCTCAGTCTTCTGTTGAGTTTTGGACCGTTTCGTGTTATCACTGAAGTGTTCGAAAAGGGAGGAACGAATACACTGACCACTTTGACGTCTAGAACATCAAAACCAATCGTAAAAAGAATACCCCGACTCCAACTTATGGAAAATTGAAAATTTTAACCAAAAGGAAAGACACTTGATAGAAAACTATAGGAAACAAGTTAGAACAAAAGGAAACCAACAGCAAAAACAAAGAATCCGTACTTTCTTTAATCTGAAAACTTATATTATATAAACCTTTACAAAAAAGGGTCAAACAGTAAACTGAAAACTATATACTACCGAAAAGGTATATACGTAAAAATAAAAGTGTTACAACTCAAAATAGTCGTAAAAGAAAACGCTGAAGTCCCAAAAACAAATGGACATCTTTCCGGAAAGGTTGAAACTCTACTATTTTTTACAAGAAGGTAAAAAAAAAGGATCAAGACATTACCGAAACCAAAATTTTAAATTTATAAACTAGTTAAACCTTAATAAGGATAATAATACTCTATGATTAAGGGTACACAAAGGAAGAAGGACTAAATGGTAGGTCTACAGGGTTGTGGTAAATAACTTGTTAGGTATAAAAGAGGTAGTTAAACTTTTAAGGGGACATAATATTAAGAATATACCAATTTTGTATAAAAACCAAATAAAGATTTGAAAGATTAGACAATACAACGATACCGACAAGTACATGATCGTGGTATGACAAAATTAATAAGATCGAAGTATAATACCAATTTATAGAGGTTGTCGTAAAGAAGGAGTAATCAAAGGGGAAATCTTAGTACTAACAAGAACCAAAAAGAAAGAGGGTATCCTTACAATCTCAGTTGAACAGATTAAAATTTCGGATAACCATCAAAGTAACTCTAGTATATTGTTATATCTAATTCTTTCACGACTTTGACAACTCAAAAAGATAAACTCTTGTACGATAAAGTAAATGCACCAGTTTATCTGACCTTAAGACAGGGTAACTGACGTTCTTTGGGTCGTAAACAGACAGTAGTTTATAAAGACCCTTACAGATCTTACTATTTACGAAGGTGTCTATATGAGACTTGAAGTAACGGTGGAGTCGATCCGTAGACAGAGAGTACATGAAGAGTTGGTAGACGTCAATCGTAACGAGATAGAGTTCTGGTTCATAAAAGTTGGACTCGATTTATAAAGGGACCCGCATTACCGTAAGGTTCGTCATTGTCCTTGTTAGAGTCAAAGGTATACAAACGAAAGGACTTTGACTAGTAGGACTTTTATATGGTTACCAGACATCCAAGAGAGAAGGTTGAAGAGGAAGGTGAGAAGGAGTAAATGTGTAACAATTACTTTTCGTACCCAGAGTAGATAGGATTTAGAATGACACACGTAACTGAACCCCCACCTTTTCGTAAACCCCTCGTTGGTTCCCCCGTGCACTTTTAGAATCCCGAACAACTCTTTCACTTACAGACATCACTAACTAGTGTTCAGTTCACCAAGGTTAAGAATCGAAAGTAATTTCGACTTTTTTCTGAATTTTATCCGATAAATTTAATTAAAACAACTACTAACGATACAAAAACAAAACATACATCGAACATTTCTCAATTTCTTTTATTTCCTACAATCATATTATTTCTAGGAACGTAAACATGGATGAAGATATATACTTGTCAACACACTTTATGAATGTACTTTCACATTTTGACTACTATTTAACAGAGTACAATCAATTACGTTTTGGAAGTAGATACATATATATTCGAGTAAAGAAAATAAACTCGTATTAATTAAACGTTATAACACAATCAAAGTCCATATGTCGTTTCACTAAATCAATATATAGATATATAAAAAAGTCTAATAAAGTGTAATATCCGGTAATGTACCATAACTTATACCAAGGGACACGATATGTCATCCTGGAACAACAAATAGTCAAGATATATATCATCATACATAGACTATTATGGTTCAACGATCAAATCGGGAAAGACGGGGAAAGGGGAAACCATTAGTATTCAAACAAAAGATACAAACACTTAGACGACAACTAAACATATATCAAAGTAAAAATAATAAAAAATTTAAGGTGTGGAGTCGGGGAAGTCTCGTCAGTCACCCTTCATACCCTGAACTCTTTTCCGAAGTGAAGGGGGAAGTAGTGGAACCTACTACGACTGTACAGTCGTGGCCCCTGTACTGACGGGTGAGATAGAAAGGGAAACCGTCGATGTGTGAAGAGGTCATTAGAATCCTACTCACTGGACCAAAACCTGAAGGATGAGGAAACACCGAGAGAACGAGGAGAGACCAATGGAGTCTGAGAAAAACAGTCCAGGATGTGGAGAGTCATATCAATACTTCACGTCCCGACACTTCGTCGACAATTTCACCTGTTTGCACTTCCCTCCAGTTCTCGTACTTGAGACGTAGGTAAAAATCGACACCCGGAAACCTTTTAAAATTTTGAACAAAGAAGGAGACATTTTGACCTTACTAAGACCGTGAGTAGAGGATCGTAATAATAACCGAATTTACTCTTTTATATACATTACACTAATTGTAACACTGACCGGGAAATTATCGATAATCATTAACAAGTGATAATGATCGTTCAAGAGTAAGACGGGAGTTTAATTGGATGTGTGTCAACAGGACCTCGAAGAACCTGTGTCCGACTCTTCTCCTCTTTCATAGTCTAAGTCACCCTCTGAACCACGAGAGACTTCTCGAGACTTCGAATACAGTACCCAAAGTGGAAAATAGAGGGTTATTTAATTCTAAAAATAGATGACGTGGAACTCCAAATAAAAGATCAAGGATTAAACTTTTCTCGATAATTACGTGAGTTCGTGCGTATAGGAGTGAGTGGGGATGTGTGGGTTTTTTGTTACTGGACGATTGACTAACCTGTGCACTTAGTCTTAAACTTTTCCACTGGTAATAAAGAATCGTTTAAATATAGAAAGATTTTTTAAAGATATCGAATTTTGTGTGTGTGTGTGTGTGTGTGTGTGTGTGTGTGTGTGTGTGTGGTGTTTTGTATGCACTCAAACCCTCTACGTCACAAACCGACTCTCACCACTAACCAGGACCCGACCGGGTCAAGACAAACTTTCAAATCAAAAACAAAGAAACAGTGAAATATTGAGTTTCTTCTACGAGGACTTAAAATTTTTAATCCTTAAATTTTTTAAAGGGTCAACAGATTAGTTTCCTGTTGAGTAATCAAATTTACAACATCTGGAGATGAGGGAAAGACTAATCTATAAGTGTTAGAACGGAAAGTTCGGACCAATTAGATGTTTCATCTTCTCCTCGTGCATTCCCTGTGTACCTCTGGAAGACAGTGACCTTCACAAGGTCCTGTGAGACTCCCGGTCAAATAAATGAGAGTAATTGAGACTCTCCCGTGGCAGGATCCCGATGTATACATAGCACATACCGAGTAGGAAAGAAAAAAAAAAAAATTTCCTTCAGGAACTACGGTTTTTGAGTCTGACATACATGACCACGACTTAGTTTAGAGTCTCTGTTCTCAAAACCCACTTGGTCTTTTCTTATCGAAGTAACGAAACGGTCCGTTTCCCTCTGTGTCGTCCGCGCACTGAGAGTTTTGACACACAGGGACGACCAAGTTCCCATCCACACGACTATTCCTAATCCTACACACGTCCCGGACGTGAGAATTACACCAGAGTCCATCCAGAAGACTACTTGAAAGGACCAAGGAAATTAGACTGGAGTCCACCAGAAGGGATCTTACTTCTTACTATTGTGGGAGGTAAACAACCCTCCAAAATAAAGACCTCTTCTCGAGTTTCTAAGACATCAGACATAGGGAACTCCGTCTCGGTCCTGGGACGGGGTTCAGATGGGATAACAAAGAACGGACGAGGAAGAAACAGAGACGTAGGGAAGGAAAAGGACTAATCGCCGACAAGTCTAGATGGTAAACCCGAGTTCCTTTCAGTACCTCCGACCTTAGACAAGAGATGGTCGTTCTTTACCCCCTACGTCTTTCTAAAGACACGGGTCCTCGGGGTAGCCCAGGACGAGTTCTAATGTAAGTCAGGAATTCAGAAGCAGGATACTGTAGTCAGTCAAGTCAGTGAGTCAGTACAGACTGAGAAACGATGGGGTACCTGACGTCGTGAGGTCCGAAGGGACAGGTAGTGGTTGAGTGTCTTGAATGTGTTTGAGTACAGGTAGCTCGGTCACTACGGTAGGTCGGAAGAGTAGGAGACAGAAGGGGAAGAGGAGGGTGGAAGTTAGAAAGGGTCGTAGTCCCAGAAAAGGTCACTCAGTCAAGAAACGTGGTTCACCGGTTTCATAACCTTAAAGCCGAAGTCATAGTCAGGAAGGTTACTTATAAGTCCTGACTAAAAGAAATCCTAACGGACATTGTATCTGAGACTGTTATAGAGTCTAAAAGGAACCAAAACTAAACTATTGGAACTATCAAAACTTCTCCTGACCAGTTCATAAACATCGGACAGGGAGACAGATCTGTAAGAGCAGTACTAATAATCGGACCCCAATACAGAAAACTCCACCTCCATTTCGTGATAAAAGTAGTGTGGTATAGTTTACATGTACGATAGTCACACTGATCAAACAGTTACAACTACAACTGGAACTAGCAGACGGTCTCCACCACGTACGGTCCAAAGAGGTGACATTTCAAGGAGAAAAAAGGGGAAAGGTGTGTCACGAAAAACTTTTCTTCAATAATAAATGTCGAGTGTCCGTTCCTCACCCCTCCTACGAACTGAAGGAACCCCCGTCTCATGGATGTATTTAATAAATTTAATAAGAGGTATCTAAACAGGGAAGAGGAGATGAATAATCAAATAAGTTAGTAAATAAATACAGTCATACCTGAGTACTTATAAAATATGAAGTTCAATATAAGGTCGTTATGTAATAAAACAAAGAGTTTTAAAGGGTCGAAACCGATAACCCTTGAGGAAGTCAACTGAGGACACAGGAAAACTGTTTGGGTAGCAAACAAAAAAAAAAAAAAAAAACTCGTGAAAGAATGAAGGGTCACGATTTTTTCTATGGGTCCGAACAGAATTTAGAAAGAACAAAGTCAGGATCATAGTCGGTAAAAAAGGTTCCTCGAGACTTTAAACGACTTTGAACCGGAGACACGTGACCACAGCTTAACTTAGAATCTTTGTCTCAAACCCCACTTCATCTTTTATCGAAATAACGAAACGATCCGTTTCCCCCTGTGTCACCCGATTACGTGAGTTTTGACACACAGGGGTGGAGTCCACTAAACCACTCCTCAAAATGTCGTTACCAAGTTCCCTTACCAACGACTATTCCTCTTCTTCTTCTTCACTTCAACGAGTCAGTACTGAGAAACGCTGGGGTGCCTGACGTCGGATGGTCCGAAGAGACAGCTACCCTAAAAGGTTCGTTCTCATGATCTCACCCAACGATAAAGGAAGAGGTCCTCTAGAAGGGCTGGGTCCCTAACTCGGGTCCGGAGGGTGTAACATCCGTCTGGGAAATGGTAAACTCTGTGGTCCCTTCAGTCTATTCCTAGTCCCACACACGTAAAGAAACTTGTCCAGAGTCAACCAGAGGAGTACTCAGAATAGTTCCGGAATATATGAAAATGGACCGGGTAAGGGTGTTGTATGTAGAATTTTGATTGTTATCTTTCCAGAATGGTCTGGAAGAGAATGTTGAATTCAGAATTCCTCTAATCAGTGTTCAAAGGACAATTCTTCCTCTTTGCAGGAGTTCGTTCTATATAACAATAATATACTAGTAATCATGTCAAGTCAAGTCAACGAGTCAGTACAGGATGAGAAACGTTGGGGTACTTAGCGTCGTGCGGTACGGAGGGACAGGTAGTGGTTGAGGGCCTCAAGTGAGTCTGAGTGCAGGTACCTCAACCATTACGGTAGGTCGGTAGAGTAGGAGACAGCAGGGGAAGAGGAGGACGGGGGTTAGGGAGGGTCGTAGTCTCAGAAAAGGTCACTCAGTTGAGAAGTGTACTCCACCGGCTTCTTGACCTCAAAGTCGAAATCGTAGTAAGGAAGGTTTCTTGTGGGTCCCGACTAGAGGAAGTCTTACCTGACCAACGTAGAGGAACGTCAGGTTCCCTGAGAGTCCTCAGAAGAGGTTGTGGTGTCAAGTTTTCGTAGTTAAGAAGTCGCGAGTCGAAAGAAGTGTCAGGTTGAGACTGGAGGTATGGACTGGTGACCTTTTTGGTATCGGAACTGATCTGTCTGGAAACAACCGTTTCATTACAGAGACGAAAAGTTATACGATAGATCCAACCAGTATTGAAAGGCAGGTTCCTCATTCACAGAATATTAAAGTACCGACGTCAGTGGTAGACGTCACTAAAACCTCGGGGGTTTTAATTTCAGACTGTGACAAAGGTGACAAAGAGGTAGGTAAAGGGTACTTCACTACCCTGGTCTACGGTACTAGAAGTAGAAGACTTACAACTCGAAATTCGGTTGAAAAAGTAAGAGGAGAAAGTGAAAGTAGTTCTCCCAAAAATCAAGGAGAAGTGAAAGACGGTATTTCCACCACAGTAGACGTATAGACTCCAATAACTATAAAGAGGGCCGTTAGAACTAAGGTCGAACACGAAGAAGGTCGGGTCGCAAAGAGTACTACATGAGACGTATATTCAATTTATTCGTCCCACTATTATATGTCGGAACTATATGAGGAAAAGAATAAACCTTGGTGAGACAACAAGGTACAGGTCAAGATTGACAACGAAGGACTGGACGTATATCCAAAGAGTTCTCCGTAATCATGTCTCGAATTCCTTTTTATATGGGAACTCGTTCTACCAACAAGACAACACATTAGTAATCAAGAACCGAATTTCTTTCAATCAGAATTTCTAATAACAGTATTGTTGAGTCTCAAATTCTTTTTTGTAGAATACACTGATTCTGTTTCGTGACATCTTTTTTTACAAACAGGGAAAGGAGGAGGAGTCCTCGGGGTCTGGGAGGAACTCCCAGAGGAGGAACTCTCTGAGGAGTTCAGAGGAGGAACTCCCTGAGGAATAGTTGGATGGATTATTAATTGAGAGAGTGATTGGGTCCCTAGTTTGGACCCAGAGGACCTCCGTCTAAGAAATGGTAGACTCAAGACATCTTGACATGGAGTTTCTACGATAATACACATAATGAACTCCGTTTTGGTCCTAGGACAGGTTTCCGACGTGTTAACAAAGAACTGACGAGGAAGGAACAGAGAAGTAGAAGAGGGAAAGGACTCATCGATGACAAACTTGGACAGGAAACCTTGACTACCAAAGTACCTCAGACTTTGGACAAGTGAAGTTTGTTCTTTGACCCCTGTGTCTTTCCGAAGACACGGGTTCAAAGTCCCGAACCAAAATCAAAGAAAATAACCTGTTACTGTAATCTGTGATTTTAGGCCCGGAACCAAAATACCGTAAAAAACTACAAGTTATGAGTACCTTAGGTTAGAATAAATTATTTTAATGGTTATAAAATGAATGATGAATGAACCAAACGTTCTTCACGTTTGACTTCCACGGAAGAAAGATTCTTATCTACCTACCTACTGTACTTAAATCTGTATTTATTAGGTGTGTATACAGGAAAATAAAGAACCGAAATAAAAAATTGTAAACTTAGAAATATACTCGAAATAAAAACACGTACCGTATTTCATCCATAAGATGTAAAAAGGTATTATTTAATGATCAAATAGGAGTTATCCTAAGTAAAATGTGGAAATTTCATTATTAAAAAAAAAAACCAGAAATTAAGAACTCTATACCTGACTACTCTAATACCCGATTTGACACTTGAGTCAGATTAGAATTAGATTAGAGTTCCCTGTGACCTCTTAAACAGTGACCATTTTAGTTAACAAAACAAGGGAGGAAAAAAGAACATAGAATCACTTGTCAAAGATTTACGTCACCTACGTATAGAAGGACGACACCCACAGAGTAGAACAAAATCGGCAACCCTCGAGAAAGTCAACTGAGGAGACCTTAAGGGAATTACCTTTTCAGATAAGATTTAATAACGGTGTAATATTGAAGTTTGAGACAACGAGTTCGTAATAGTTTCACACTGACTCTTTCTCCTGTGTACTTTGTATCTATATACTTTCTAGATACCAGATAGACTTTGGCTGGACCCTGGGAGACGATGTCACGAACATGGATCCGTTTACAGAGGAGCTTGTTGTTTATGTTTCTTTGATATGACCTGATTTTTATTGACGGACGTACGTCGTCAAAACCGTTTAAGACATAACTTTCTATGTTTTTCTGGTTTTTTAGGGTTGATGGTGAAGACTTCTTGGTCCTCGTTTTTGATCTACGACCCTCGTTTTCGTCTCATGACGTGTACGGGAGACGTGAGTTGTGGGTTTCACCACCCGTCTTGTGGATTCGGTGGGAAGACTGGACTGCGGACCCGTGTGGGGATGGGAGTGGGGTACCTTCCTTGGTCAAATAGGGGGGTGAAACCCCTCGTTCGTTCCCCTGGACAATAAACAAAAAGTAGGGAAGATGTCGACCTCGTCATTGGGGTCATTTCGGAACGGACTTAAAGAACAGACTGGAGATCAGTTAAAGACAACTAGACCCCCTTCCGGTTCTTGGGACCAGTCATAGTATAGGTTGTGACAATGGGGGTCTCTTCCTCTCTCGTTTTATTTTGATTCGTGTTCACTTGAGTCCAGAAAACCAAAAGTAGGAAACAGAACTCAACTTAAAACAAAGTAGGAACGTGACCCCCGACGATACTCTCGATCGGAGTGACTTTGTACGAACCTAAGAAACAAACCACTGAAATCCTACCTTCTACCGCAAGAGAGGTAGTGGTGGGACGTAGAGGAAAGACGAATGGAATCCTTCTTAAGAATAGTCAGAACACTCGGTTGTCTTTGAAGGGCTCCCACCAAACACTTAGTAAAAATAAAATGACTAGTGTACCATAAAGGGAGAAACCAAACCGACTATCCTTCGAGTCTCGGTTTAGACACCAAGTTTATACCGTTTTACAAACGTTCGAAGACTGACTTAACATGGTAGGACGACGGTTTAAAACGAAACAAGAATAAAGGAAAAGGTAAGACTAAAAATGTTACAACCTAAAACCCAAAGAGATGGAACCGTAGTAACTGTAGTACCTGAAGTACTCGGACAAGACACCCCTACACGGGAGGTGAAACAACCTCCAAATCGTCATAAGGACTGGAGACAGGTAATCATCGTCGGGGTGGGTGGGGACCAACATTGTTCGCTTTTAAAGAGACCCATAAAGGTCTACAAGGAACCTCTCGTTTTAGTGGGGAAGCAACTCTTGGTAACCTAGTATACACAAATACAGTAGAAATTCCCCTAGAAGGTTGGGTCCCCAGTTTAGGTACAAAGAATACAGAGAACGTGACCGTCTACTCAAGAAATGGTGATTGTGGACCCTTAGAGTAAAAACCGGTATTCTGTTACACATTTTACAATTAATTATTTATTAATTTATTTATTAGTAATTTACCCACCTTTTTTAACCCCTCATCTCATAAATATATGCCTGGTTCTTTAATTCTCCTCCGAGCACCCGATGTTAGGTACCTCAACGTTCTCAACCTGTGCTGAGTCACTGATGTGGTGGTGGTGGTTTACCGAGGGCGTAGAAACGTCGTCGAGACTGGGAGACCCTCATATAAGTGGACCGTCAACATCTCGTCTTAAACCACAAAAATTTCTCTTGGAAGACTTCGTCTCTTTATCCCCCGTACATTACCTGGTCAAGGACACCCATTCCAGTGAGGTGAACAAATGTTTCGTCCTTCTGTTCACCCTGAGTAGTCGTCGGGAGTCGCCGTCTCGTGACTGGTTCGGGGTACAGATGGATGACACCCCCTTTTTGGTTCCCTCTCTTGTACTCAACAAGTATTTCTACCAGTCTAGTTTAACCCTGTGTCTTGACCCAATAAACCGTGAGACCCGCCCCCGAATAACGAAGATTTCTGATAAAATTCCAAAGAACTACACGATCATGTTAACACATGGGGAACTCCTTGAACGGAGACCGGTCGTCACCCATTACCTTTAAAACATGAAAATTTTAAAAAACACTTTCTGGTAATTTCAACAGATAGTAGGTTCCTTTGGATATGATTCGAAAGTTTCGGTCTTGAGGTCTTATTATCCATCACGGGTCTACTTGTATAATTATACGAACAAGACTAAAAAGAGTACCAAGTCAAGTTAAGTCAGCGAGTCAGCTCAGGCTGAGAAACGCTGGGGTACTTGGTGTCGTGTGGTCCGGAGGGACAGGTAGTGGTTGAGGGTCTCAGGTGGGTTTGGGTACAGGTAACTCAACCATTACGGTAGATTGGTAGAGTAGAAGACAGTAAGGGAAGAGGAGGACGGGAGTTAGAAAGGGTCGTAGTCCCAGAAAAGTTTACTTAGACGAGAAGCGTAGTCCACCAGTTTCATAACCTCAAAGTCGAAGTTTTAGTCAGGATGGTTACTTGTGGGTCCTGACTAGAGGAAATCTTACCTGACCAACCTAGAGAAACGTCAGGTTCCCTGAGAGTTCTCAGAAGAGGTTCTGGTGTTAAGTTTTCGTAGTTAAGAAGCTACGAGTCGAAAGAAATACAGGTTGAGAGTGTAGGTATGTACTGGTGACCTTTTTGGTATCGGAACTGATCTACCTGGAAAGAACTGTTTCATTACAGAGACGAAAACTTATACGATAGATCCAACCAGTATTGAAAGGAAGGTTCCTCATTCGCAGAAAATTAAAGTACCGACGTTAGTGGTAGACGTCACTAAAACCTCGGGGGTTTTATTTGAGTCGGAGACAAAGGTGACAAAGGGGTAGATAAACGGTACTTCAAAGGTGACAAAGGGGTAGATAAACGGTTGCTTCACTACTAGAAGCAAAAGACTTAAAACTCGAAATTCGGTTGAAAAAGTGAGAGGAGAAAGTGAAAGTAGTTCTCCGAAAAATCAAGGAGATGTGAAAGACGGTATTCCCACCACAATAGACGTATAGACTCCAATAACTATAAAGAGGGCCGTTAGAACTAAGGTGGACACGAACGAGGTCAGGTCGCAAAGAGTACTACATGAGACGTATCTTCAATTTATAAGTCCCACTGTTATATGTCAGAACTACATGAGAAAAAGGACAAACCTTGGTCAGACAACAAGGTACAGGTCAAGATTGACAACGAAGGACTGGACGTATGTCTAAAGAGTTCTCCGTCAAGTCCACCAGACCATAAGGGTAGAGAAAGTCTTAAAAGGTGTCAAATAACACTAGGTGTGTCAGTTTCCGAAACCGTATCAGTCAGTCTTTATCTACAAAAAGACCTTGAGAGAACGAAAAAGATACTAGGTCGCCTACAACCGTTAAACTAGAGACCAAGGAGACGGAAAAGATTTTGGTCGAACTTGTAGACCTTCAAGTGCCAAGTGCATAACGACTTCGGACCGAACCTCTTAAAATTCGTAATGAAATGATCGGACACTCTACTCACGTTAACACACCATCAAACTCGTAAGAAACCCTAACGGAAAGAAACCCTATCCTTACTTTAATGGTAAAGAGTACCATTACGTCTAAATTAGTACATCCTTACAATACACACACACATAACATTGTTGTAAAGTCCGATTTTCTAGAAAGTAGTCTCATTTATTAGCTCCAAATGTACTAAAGACGGACAACTCTCACTGTATCTCACAGTAAAACTGGAATCCCAAGTAAGTAAACGTTTTTTTCGTGTCACATCAAAAGGAAAACAGTACACCTCGTCAACTTTGACGTCTCTTTGAAATTTTTCGTGAAAATTTTCGTCCCGGTATTTTGAGCCAAAGTGTAAGAAACACTGAACCTACAGGTCATTGAACGACTGTGAATAAAGACCTGAAAAAAAAAAAAAAAAATAGTTCCCATTCGTTTCTCAACAAGTCCTTTGTTACTCGAAGAAATTAAATTTTAGGTCAGAACAGAAGTAAAAAAACAATCTTGCACTCACCAATGGTAGATGGAGGACTGAGATCCCAAGAGGTCACCACCTACCAGGAACTACTTTGACATAGTCCTAAGATTATAATCCCCTTAAACCTAACTCTGATCTGGTCGGTTACCGGTGTCATTAAAAGAGTTTTATCACAAAACCAACTAACATGGTAGAACAAAATCAGAAGAGATAAATTGTCGTTCTTCACAAAAGGACACGAGAGACACGTAAAGATATAGATCGTGACACCGTCTACGTAATATCCACAAATTATACTAAACCCAGTCAAACGTAAATCACACTACCTGTTATACGTTTCCAATAGGGGTTCCGTATCGTCAAGTCAAGTCAACGAGTCATCACAGGCTGAGAAACGTTGGGGTACCTGACGTCGTGCGGTCCGGAGGGACAGGTAGTGGTTGAGGGTCTCAAATGAGTTTGAGTAAAGGTAACTCCACCACTACGGTAGGTTGGTAGAGTAGGAGACAACAGGGGAAGAGGAGAACAGAAAGGATCGTAGTCCCAGAAAAGTTTACTCAGTCGATAAGTGTAGTCTACCGGTTTCATAACCTCAAAGTTGAAGTTGTAATCAGGAAGGTTACTTGAAAGTCCTGACTAAAGGAAATCCTACCTGACCAACCTAGAGGAACGTCAGGTTCCCTGAGAGTTCTCAGAAGAGGTTGTGGTGTCAAGTTTTCGTAGTTAAGAAACCGTGAGTCGAAAGAAATATCAGGTTGAGAATGTAGGTATGTACTGTTGACCTTTTTGGTATCGGAACTGATCTGTCTGGAAACAACCGTTTCATTACAGAGACAAAAAATTATACAACCAGTATTGAAAAGAAGGTTCCTCATTCGCAGAAAGTTAAAGTACCGACGTCAGTGGTAGACGTCACTAAAACCTCGGGGGGTTTTTATTTTAGACGGTGACAAAGGTGACAAAGAGGTAGGTAAACGGTACTTCACTACCCTGACCTACGGTACTAGAATCAAAAGACTTACGACTTGAAATTCGATTAAAAAAGTGAGAGAAGAAAGTGTACTATCAACAAGGACTAAGAGTTCTTGGATAAAACATAATATATCGTTAAATTCAGGATCTTTACCCGACACTTTATAAATCCTACAAATCAGTGCTCACGGAGACCTCGACTTCACCAACAGTCCCAACAAGACACCCTGATCTTACCAACCCGGAAATATATGGCCAGAAACCTATACCCAGTGGTGACCTCCAGTACTGGAACTTACTCCGTCAAGAGATGGTGTCTCTGACTGGGACCTTGCCGACTTCCGTGGTGACTTCAACTCACACCTATCGTGAGGGTTGTCGACCCGGAGTAGTCGTGAGTATAGAGAAACAGTCAGTGCACAGTGTACGGTTCACGAGGGGTCTATAATAGAGTAGAAGGGATAATAGGGATTAAATTATAAAAGTAGTCAAATGTCTACACCTTTGACTTCAAGTCTCTCCAATTGAACGAACGGATTCTTACCTAGCCATCTATCCGTCTATTTGTCACAATTTATAAATTTAAGGCAAAGTTCAAGTTTCGGACACACGAAACATAAAGGAAACCCTTACCTAATCGGTTCAATCTTCTCCTTGTACTTAACTCTCAGTCTTTTGTTCGCAACCGACTGAGACGATTAAGTTTCATCCTGGAGTTAACATTTCGTGGAATTATTTACACTTATTCAAAGTTTCGTGTGTTTAATGAGTTAGAACAATTTTACGTCTAAGACTAGGTCATCCAGGGTCACCCCGGACTCTAAGACGTAAAGATTGTTCGTGAGTCTACTACGGTTTCGACGACCGTAGACTCCAGAGTCTAGAATTCAGAGGAGACCGAGACTTTGAGTCACCCACAGTTTGTACATCCCTGTCGGGAAGGAACGTATTCTTAAGGTAAACCATTTATAACTTCTTTAATTCCTTTATCTTTTAATGGTAATATTGTGGGGCTATTGTCAACAAAGTACACTCTAGACACCTACGTACGACTTTAATCTGGTATTTTTACGCTTTTCTTTGTCCTATAAATATATCATAGTTTCGTAGAGGGGGTTCCTAAATAACTAGTGTCTCCTTTTTCCATTCAAACAACCAAAGGAAAAGAGGAGAAGGAGGTACAGACCATCTTCGTTTCTAAACTTTGGTGTCTGGTGAACATCGATGTTGTACATCATGAATAATTCATCCATGATAAAAATTCCTGTTTGATCAGTCTCGAATTCGT
Organism: Capra ibex; assembly: GCA_006410555.1. Lineage (NCBI taxonomy): Eukaryota > Metazoa > Chordata > Mammalia > Artiodactyla > Bovidae > Capra > Capra ibex. The sequence continues at coordinate 34,126,618 of SJYO01052474.1, forward strand.
CCTTCGTTCGTCAAGTTTTTATTATGTTTAGTTCCTTTCCTGGCGGTTTCTTCGTGTGTCTGAAAGGATATGAAGAGAAAAATATGAGACAAAGGAGGGGAACCTCGGACTAACCAATACGGGATACGTCTATCCCCTACATAACAGGGACCCCAGACTAACCAAACTGGGATACGTATATCTCCTAATATGATCGTAAATGGGCTAATCAACGTGGATCCTGGTTAGTCTCCTTTTGTTGTTTTACCCTTTCTGATCTCTAGAGAAGTTCTTTTAATCTCTATGGTTCCAGAAGGGACCACCGAGTCTCCCATTTCACAGACGGACGTCACGCCCTCTGGGCCAAAGTCAGGGACACAACCCTTCTAGGGGACCTCTTTCTTTATCGTTGGGTGAGGTCATGAGAACGGACCTTTTAAGGTACCTGTCTCCTCGGACCATCCTATATCAGGTACCCCAGTGCTTCTCAACCTGTGCTGACTCGCTGAAGTGATTCCCTTGTAAAGTACGTTTCTACCCGAGTTATTTCCTGTCTTTACCATACCTGGATTGTCTTCGTCTTCTATAATTCTTCTCCACCGTTCTTATGTGTCTTCTTAACATGGTTTTTCTAGAAGTACTGGGTCTATTAGTGCTACCACACTAGTGAGTGGATCTCGGTCTGTAGGACCTTATACTTCAGTTCACCCGGAATCTTTCGTAGTGATACTTGTTTCGATCACCTCCACTCACCTCGATAAAGTTTAGGACTTTCTACTACGACACTTTCACGACGTGAGTTAGACGGTTGTTTAAACCTTTTGAGTCGTCAACCGGTGTCCTGACCTTTTCCAGTCAAAAGTAAGGTTAGGGTTCCTTTCCGTTACGGTTTCTTACGAGTTTGATGGCGTATTAACGCGAGTAGAGTGTACGATCTTTTCATTACGAACTTTAAGAGGTTCGGTCCGAAGTCGTTATGTACTTGGCACTTGAAGGTCTACAAGTTCGACAAAAATCTTTTCCGTCTCCTTGGTCTCTAGTTTAACGGTTGTAGGCGACCTAGTAGCTTTTTCCTTCTCTCAAGGTCTTTTTGTAGATAAAGACGAAATAACNCCTAGTGTTCTTTGACACCTTTTAAGACTTTCTCTACCCTTATGGTCTGGTGGACTGGACGGAGAACTCTTTAGACATACGTCCAGTCCTTCGTTGTCAATCTTGACCTGTACCTTGTTGTCTGACCAAGGTTTATCTGTTTCCTCACATAGTTCCGACATATAACAGTGGGTCGAATAAATTGAAGATACGTCTCATGTAGTACTCTTCACGACCCGACCTTCTTCGCGTTCGACCTTAGTTCTAACGGCCCTCTTTATAGTTATTGGAGTCTATACGTCTACTGTGGTGGGAATACCGTCTTTCACTTCTCCTTGATTTTTCGGAGAACTACTTTCACTTTCTCCTCTCACTTTTTCAACCGAATTTCGAGTTGTAAGTCTTTTGCTTCTAGTACCGTAGGTCAGGGTAGTGAAGTACCCTTTATCTGCCCCTTTGTCACCTTTGTCATAGTCTGAAATAAAAACCCCCGAGGGTTTAGTGACGTCTACCACTAACGTCGGTACTTTAATTTTCTGTGAATGAGGAACCTTCCTTTCAATACGGATTGGATCTATCGTATAACTTTGTGTCTCTGTAATGAAACAGTTGCTTCCAGACAGATCAGTTCAGATACCAAAAAGGTCACCAGGACATACCTACACTCTCAACCTGACACTTCTTTCCACTCACGACTTCTTAACTACGAAAACTTGACACCACGAACTCCCAAGGAACCTGACGTTCCTCTAGGTCAGTCAGGTAAGATTTCCTCTAGTCAGGACCCACAAGAAACCTTCCTGACTACGATTTCGACTTTGAGGTTATGAAACCGGTGGAGTACGCTTCTCAACTGAGTAACCTTTTCTGAGACTACGACCCTCCCTAACCCCCGTCCTCCTCTTCCCCTACTGTCTCCTACTCTACATACCTACAGTAGTGACGGAGCTACCTGTACTCAGACTCACTTGAGGTCCTCAACCACTACCTGTCACTCCGGACCGCACGACGCTAATTACCACAGCGTTTCTCAACCTGTGCTGACTCGCTGACTTGACTTGACTCCTGGTTAGTCCCTTTCCCCACACGAAACCCGTAAAAAAGAACGGTCTCCAAGAGTGAGACCAGGAAGTGGAGGTGAAAGTACCCGGAAAAAAAGAAATTTGGATGACTCACTATGACGATAGAACCTGAGAGAAAAGACAAGATTGATGGACTGTTCAAATATCGGCTAAAGTGGAATTGGTTCACTAGTTTCAATTATAATGGTGATCATTCTATATCCTACGTGACTCTCCGTGTGTAGTGATTACTCATATGAATACGTTTCGTGTCTTGGAGTCAGACTAGTACTCTTTCATAATCTGGGTTTAACTTCCTATAAGATGTTCTATTGACTGTTCTTAAGACATTTTTATAGTTCCAGTACTTTCCCTTGCCTTGTAACCTCTTAACGATGTCTAATCACCTGTGATGACTCGCTGAAGTAAAAGTGAAAAGTGAAAGTACGTAACCTCTTCCTTTACCGTTGGGTGAGGTCACAAGAACGGACTTCTTAGGGTCCCTACCCCCTCGGACCACCCGACGGTAGATACCCCAGTGTGTCTCAGCCTGTACTGACTTCACTGAATGGTCGTCATCGTCGTCGTCTCCTCTGATACCGTTGGCTGAGGTCATAAGAACGGATCTCTTAGGGTGCCTGTCTCCTCGGACCACCCGACGACAGGTACCCCAACGTGTCTCAGCCTGTACTGACTCGCTGAAGTGAAAGTGAAAAGTGAAAGTACGTAACCTCTTCCTTTACCGTTGGGTGAGGTCACAAGAACGGACCTCTTAGGGTCCCTGCCCCCTCGGACCACCCGACGACAGACACCCCAGCGTGTCTCAACCTGTGCTGACTTCGTTGAATCGTCGTCGTCGCTGTCGTCTCCTCTGGTTCCTCTGTACTCTTTATGTCACAACTGCCCCCAGAATCAAACCTAGAACCTTGTCTTTTCCCTGTCATTTTACACGATTATTTCAGAGATATCAAAACGTGTTTATGGCTCAAAACTGTTCATGTAGTACCATTATTACATTCTACAATTGTCACCCCCTATGAACCTTTTATGTGACCTTAAGACAAGACAAAAACGTTGAAAAGTTTCAGAGTTCATAAATTTTTCATTTTTGTATTTGTTTAGATGTATGGACAAGAAGTTTTGAAAAAAGTCTGTAAAAACATATGTGTCACGTGCATATCATCTGAAATATATAGTGTAGTGAACACTTACTACTACCAAAATAATAAATAAAAATACCAAATATGGAGAAGAGCGACGGAGGGGTAGGATGCGATCTTGAGTCAAACTTTAGTGACACCGTTAAAATCCATAGAAGCATTGTAATGACTGAGACCTCTAAAAATGTCAGTTTGTATTACTATTGTTTGTAAATAAAACAAATGACGTTTGGTCCATGACACCATTTACGAAATTTACGGAGTAGAGTAATAAGAAGGATTATTGGGAGAATAACACTTAAATGTCCTTTCCTTTATAAATCTTTTCATTTTATCGAGTGAGTTCAAGTGTCTTATTAAACACTATGGTCCTAAATTTGGCTCCAATAAATTCAGGTCCTGGATTCGAAATTCAATGTAACAGACGTTGTGACGAAATTTTATAATTGTTAACTAAAGTCTATCTAAATAAAAATTGTACCTTCTTATAGTAGTAACTTGTTTGTAAGATTTCTACTCTCGTCTTACTAGTTCTTTAGTCAGTCACCGAAAACTAGGAGTCGGGTCATGTCCGTTTCGTCTCTTAGGGCTCTTATACCCATAGAACCCGTCGGGGAGTTTTAGGACCGGTACTCAGTGACTCCAATCCTCCCACCCTACCCTCTACTTCCTGTAACTATGAACAGGGACTCGTAGAGGGTACCTGGAGACATCAGAGAGAGGGTAGAAGTGAACTACCGACCGACCGATCTATTGACCCACACCTGGGACCGACTGAGGACGGACCCGTCTTCAGTTCTCCAGAGGTCACTGAGACGTATACGTGCTATTTATGTCTCTCCCTGAACGGATGGTCAGGTCACCAATTCTGACACGAAGGTGACGCCCCTTACTCCAAGCTAGGAATGCGTGTTTTCGATTCTAAGGGTGTACGAACGACGTACCGGTTTTTCAATTTTTTTTTAAAAAAAATTTATCAACATGTCTTTTCTTTTTCTTTTGTACCAAGAACACGAGAAGGGTCTGAAAGAAATTCGTGAGGGTCGAGACTGACGTGTTTACAGGGGTACCAAGGTTCGTCTCCGACTTCCTTACCCTAACTCCTTGACTCATCAAACTGGTCTTAGGGATTGAGTGGTGTCTTAGGATATAGAAAAGTGGAGGTTCACTGTGAGTCCCTCCTATTATAAATAGAATCTAAACCCCCCAAATATCCTGTTTCAAATATAATAAATCATGACACAAACCGTGTGTCTTACTAAATATGGAAGTAAACTATTTATACTCGTTTATTATTCTTTAAAATTCAATAGACTTTTCTTTATTGTCCCGTCTAACCACCCTATACCTCATAAGTCTCTTTTGTGTATTTTATCTTAATTAACTTTGTCTTCTCTGTAAATTTGTGTGGGGTCGATCGTTGGAGTTCCTTTCAACTCCCCCTATAACACGATTTTTTCATCTGTCGATACTTTTTCCTTTAACTTTTAAACCAACGACTCTCAGGATGGTTATAACCGTTGTTTATGGTTAATTTGCGACGATTTTTAACTTCACCCTTAAAACTTTGATTAAACTCCTTGCAAGTGTCTTGTCTCTCACTTTTATATTTATTTATTTTTAATATTTTCTATTCACTTTCCTATCTGAATCACATAGACTGTATACAAATAAGGGGAGTAGGTGAGATTGTATCTCGTCTACCTCTTCACCATTATAAATTTCTATGTCTTTTCTCGTAAATAGACGTGATTTCTTTCTAGACTCCAAAGACGACTTTTTCAGGAGGGTTCGGAGACATCCCATGACTTTTTCTGTCCGTGTATATACATAGGATTGTTACAAAATTAAAGTACCCATTTCTCTTCTTAGGATATTTGTAAATTTAAAAAATTTTACCTTCTCTGGTCGTCACAAGTCAAACGGTATGACGGACTACTGTTTTCTTCCAAGTGGTCCTAACACCTGGATCTCATGACGTATCTCTGTTGGGTCCTAAGTATGTCGTGTTTTCTTTGTATGGAACACTGTACAGTCGTGAATCCTTTATCAGACCGTCACCGTGACAAAGACCTTTTTTATAAGTAATTTTAGGTAGCCTTACAACTTGGTTACTTTTCTTTCACATACGTTCTTTGTCAATAGTCGGGACTTTGACCATTAAAGTAACTATTCGGTTTTATACAAAACTTTGTATATAAACACCTTAAAATTATATTGACACTTGTTTTTTTAGGAAGATATTCTGTGTATTTAATTGTAGTGTTATTGTTAGACCTTGACTCCAAGGTTTACTAAAAATGTTTAATTCATCACCTCTCTGTTTATAAATTATAAATGAAAAAACTCTCGAAATCTAATGAGAAATAACAATAAAAGTATCTGAGACTAAGAACAAAATACCTGGTTAAGAGAATACATTTCCGTATGTAATAGAAAAAAAGGACTACAACAATCAAAAGAAGACGAGGAACTACACAAAAAAGGTTTAAGAAAATTGGACGGATAAACAAAACTAGAGACACAAAGAGACCAAGTTTATAGACCAGTAGGAACCGGTAGACCAGTATAAATTCTTATTCCTAATCAGGTAGTTAACCACCTGGAGTGAAGTAACCTTCTGGGGGAGATTGGGAGGGTATACATCGACAAAGGGAACTCGACCAGTAAAAGAGGGTCTCCTCTTCGGAGGTCTGAAGAAGGATACTCCGTCTTAAACTGACAGTCTCAAAACCCTCGACCCTGTCCGTCCGAGTCGTAGGAGATCAAGTCGTTACGTGGAAAGGGGAACCGACACAGACCACGGAGCTTTAAATCTCGAAGAAAAGTTTTTAAAGGAGACTTTTATTTGATAACGACGTCACCCCTTCTCTGAATTAAAGGGATATATGTGAAAGAGGATAAAAACAGGGGGACAACCAGAGTGGGAAAGTCAAGACCTTGAGAAAAACTAAGACACTACACTTAACCGAAAAAAGGACGACTAACGGATAAGAAACCCGAACAAGAAACGAAGAACGGAAAATTAAATTCAGTGTAGAGGTATGGTAGGTAACAAGGTTTTTTTTTTTTTTCACCTAATAGAGAGTAAGTGACAATAATAGAGAACATACAAGAACACCGAAATACCGAAAATTCAGAAGATGACGGAAGAGTAGGCGAACCTTCTTTCCCCGTCTCGATTCTGTCACGGAAGTAAGGGACAAATACGTATACCTACTTGAATCCCCATTGCAAAGGTGTTTTTTTCGATAGGGGGTTTCTCCTTTCAGAGGAACCCTAAAATTTAGACATGTAATAAAACTCTTTTTTTTTTTTTCTAAAGAAAAATGATAGGTCAAAAGGGCAGACCCTTGTAACTACTTGGATGTAAATCAAGTTCACAGGAGAAGTCGTAGAATGTCAAAAGAGACATACCCAGCACGACTAGTTTCCTACCATCCCTCACTTTTCTGAGACTTCTCCGAAACTTCTTCCTGTTTCCAAGGACTGGACTGAGACGACTCTCGACACAGTAGACTGTCAAATGAGTTAACAGGACTGGAGTAAAAGACGACCAGGGTCACCCTGTATTGTCTCTCGACCACCTCAACAACACTCTTAATCTTCCTCGGACACACTTTTCGTATGTCTTAACTCTATTTTTCGTTATTAATAATAAATGAGAAAATAATTGTATTATATGTAGGTCCAGGTACACGTGAATAAGACGTAAAAAACAACAATGTCATTTACCCTTCAAGTACAAATTATACAACACAAAAAACTAACAATAACTTTTCGTTAAAGGGAAACCTCCTAATCGAAATTAGGACTATACAATGAACTGAAGGTATAGGTAAGACCAACGTAAAAATTTCGTTAAGAACCTAAACGTAATATTACTCCTTTAAAGGTCCTTCGAGAGGTAAACTCACGTCTGTCCATTCACAATTCACAATTCGACACGACCCCACAAAGAATTGACTCCGAGGTATTTCCAGTCCAGTACCAGGAAGGTTTCCAGAGACAAGAGAGTGTCGATGACAGCAACCATCCAAGAGTCTACATAAAAACGTCTCATTACAAAGAATGTATCACTTTGTTATAAAATAATCTCAATAGAAATATTTTAATATAATCGAAACTTTAGATCTTTCTTCTATAAATTGGAGTCTTGACCTTGTGATCTTGTGGAGACTAGGTGTACTCACCTGGACAGGGACTGGTCCTAAGAGCCTGAGGAATTAGTCATCTTTGACCTTTCTCTAGTCTACTTTTTAAGTCCGTTCCGAAATGACCCTGAGAACAACGTCGTGTTTGTTCTTTGTCCACGGGAATGAACGAAGGATTACACTCCCCCACAACTCGACCAGAGAATTTACCTCACTTCTATCCCCGACTAGGTACCCAGGTTGACTCCCCACCGAACCCACCAGACGAGTGGGGGAACCACCACGATACACGTTCTTAGTACACGTCTCGAAAACAAGACCTGTAGAGTCTTCACCGTCGACCCAAAAACCAGAGACACATAGAACAAATATTAAAAAGGGTTGACCACGTACATGTGTCAATGAACATCAGGGAAAATCAAAGAAATATAAGACAACGACCTCCTCTGTATACAGGTTCACGTTCGTTCTTTGTTTCCCAAGGTCCGGGGTCGGACAGTGCGGAAAGTGGTGAGACCCAGACCCCAAACCTAAAACGTACAGGAAGGTTCCTCATATCCGACGTTTGGGCTCTGACACCGACCTTCAGGAATCACTCGGACGGAAAACGAAAGTTTGGTACGTCATGTAGGTACAATGGATGGTCGGGGGGTCCACGGACTGATTGATCATTGTATTGGAAGTGTAATTGATTGGACACGAAGTGAAATGGATTACTCTACTGTATGTCCTTTCAAGGATTTTTTACACCTCCATACATAGTGATATTTACAGGAACACTCCTACATGACATAACGTCGATTTAAATTGTCGAGAAAGTTTACAAGAGTTTTTGTATTTTAACAAATTTTATTTGTTATTTCTGGTGTGGTGCCTCTAATCCCAGGTACCGTTGACCTTTGTCCTTCTCGTTTCTCCTGAAACCCCTAGTTTTTACGAAATCTTGAGTCTCTACAAAACCATACTTTTTGTTGTACATTTCTTCTTGTGCATCTTTCATATCCCATTTTAATCTCATGTCCCTATTGTTAAGATACAATATCTTAGATTCAAATAGTTTTTACTGGTACGTTAAAATACCTTTAATTGAAAGTAAAAACGGTTTCTTAACATTTATATACAATAAATTTGTACACTTCTAGTTAAATATATACGACCAACTATCTAAATAAACCATACATAAGGATATAAGTAACTTATAATTTAATTACAAAACGACAAATAGATACTACTAATATAAATGAGGTTCTATTATTTTTAACCGTCCGTAAATGGTACCTGATATCGTTTGTGGATAAAATACTTTACCTGAACCATCTTTGGGAACGTCAGTGGTCGAACGACACGGATCTATCTAGGAAGGTCGGAACACACGGGTGACAGTAGTGTGTCCACATTACAAACTATTTAAATACTTACTCATCTTTTCCGTAGACGAGTTATTTCCGAAAATAAGTACCTACTTCGGTGAACTTGACCGTTCTTCCTTGTAAAGTAAACAGCGAAAGAGCAAATTCACAAATTTTTTTATTTAGGTCTTATTTGACATACTGTCGATCTGTTCTTCTTTTAATCGTCGACGTCTATTCATTTTCTTGTAAATTAATCCCTTTCATTCAATATGGTTGAGACTCGAGACTACTTTTCCTATCTACTAATCTCTTCAAAAAATTTTAATGAAAAATTGTTTCAATATTTTCTTTATACACTATAGTTTTCAGATTATGTACTTTTTGATAGTATATTTCTACTTTAATAAGTAAGGTTGTGAGAAAACCACATGGAGGGAAGTCGGACTTCGGTCTGAGAATCCGAATCAGTAAGAGTATGGGGGTCGTAGAGAGTCCATAGACCCGTTCTAGTCCAGAGCTATCTACAAGTGACTTAGTTCACTTACTTAATACCCTACGGGAGTTCGGTAAGAAAGAAGATAGTAAAAAAAATTAACCGGTAATAATTAGTTACCAATAAAGAAGATAGAAACTTTTCTATGGATATCTTTCTATACCCTTCTACTTTGATCCCTTATTTTAAATATTATTTATACTTAAAAGGTACCTACTACTTTACTTTCATTGTATAAAATCGTCACTATGTTGACATTACAGTCCCTCTATATATTTTGAACAGATAAAGACACAAACCAAGACAATCATGGTTTTTTCTATTTGACTGTAGCATTTGCCAGTGGTCACCCCTTTACATAATTGTTCATGATTGTTGTAGTACCAAGCAAGAATTTTTGGAAAACACTGTCTGAAATTATATCAGTAGTCTATGCAAACCGAGAGGTAGACGGAACGTACCTTATCCTGACATGAAGGGACGGACACCTTTAATCCAAACCAGTACACTAAATATGACCGGTCACCCTATACTCACTTTCACTAGACGCAAGATAGATCTCACTTAAATCCTCCGATAAGTGGCGTAAGAGAAAGGTGTGTCTTCACAAGCTCTTTCGTACAAAGTGAGAATTCGATGGTAGTCACAGACAAAGACTATTTGTCTGGAGGGTACGGTTGGGACTACACCGTACATTACACTAAATCCTTTCTGTGAAACCAACCTAAATCGGTCACTCTGGACCCCAACACTAAACAAGGGTGTCACATTAAATCGGATAGGAGTCACTATGTGTAAGCAAGTGTTGATTACATGTGTATGAATCCGTTTCCCGTAACACGATCGGTATCACCTTCGGGTACGATCATTCTCTACGTAGAAATAAAGTCTCCGCAAATGGAAGTTTGTCCTGTCCGTCTACGTGTTTTTGTATGGCCAGTCGGATATATTCGTGTTATTCACGTAAATGTTCTATCTAATTTTCAACACCCTCCACAACGAAATCCATGTCACGGAACTTAACAACAACAACAAGTCAGTGGGTCAGTACAGACTGAGAAACGTTGGGGTACCTGGTGTCATGTGATCCGGAGGGATAGGGAGTGGTAGTAGGTTTCAAACGTGTTCAAGCACGGGTAACGTAACGGTAGAGTAGGAGACTACGGGAGAAGAGGAAGACGGGAGTCAGAAAGGGTCATGGTCGCTGAAAAGGTTACTCAATCGGTAAACCTAGTCTACCGGTTTTATGACCTCAAAGTCGAAGTCATAGTCAGGAAGGTTACTCATAAGTCCCAACTAAAGGTAATTCTAACTGACCAAACTAGAGGGACGACAGGTGCCCTGAGAGTCAGAAGAAGAAGTCGTACTGTCAAACTTCCGTAGTTAAGAAACCACGAGACGGAAGAAATACCAGGTCGAGAGTGTTGACATACACTGGTGACCCTTCTGGTGTCGGAACTGATATACCTAGCAACAGTTGTCTCATTACAGAGACCAAAAGTTCTGTGACAGATCCAAACAGTATCGAAAGGACGGTTCTTCGTTTACAAAAGAAAAGACGTCAGTGGTAGGGGTCACTAAAATCTCGGGTTCTTCTCTTTTAGACAGTGATGAAGGTGGAAAAGGGGGAGACAAACGGTACTTCATTACCCCGGCCTACGGTATTAGATTCGAAAAAATCATAAATCAAAATTCGACCGAGAAAATGAGAGGAAGTGGGAGTAGTTGTCCGAGAAGTCAAGGAGAAACGAAAGACGGTAATCTCACCATAGTTGACGTATAGACTCCAACAACTACAAAGAGGGCCGATAGAACTAAGGTCGAACATTGAATAGGTCGTAAAGAGTACTACACGAGTCGTATATTTAATTTGTTTGTCCTACTGTCGTTTGTCGGGACAACATGAGGAAAAAGTTAGAACTTGGTTAATCAAGTCTTAAATTTTAGAAATTTGAGTATTGAAGGATCAACTTTTGTGTAAGAATAGTCATCGAAGATAATTATAGTTTATGAGTCTACTATAAAATTACCGTCTAAGTAAGGAGACCGACGTAATTCTGATCTCATTCTTTTTTAACTTTACAAAAGAAAAACTATATGTGCCATATGTAAAAGAGACACACCTGGTAATTTCATTATTAAAACTAAGTGTAACTGTACTTCGGTAACGAGATGAGAATTCGATTAATTAATGACGTACTTTAATACGTCACTTAACGGGACAGGGTCCCAAATGAAAATATCCCCATCTTAACTATATAAGAAAAGTTTTAGTTTAAGTAAGAGTAGTGTTTATACATCTCGTGTCTAAAACCAGAAAAAGACTACCAAGAACGAGGGGTTGACAATTGTCCACTTCAGAATCCGATCATTGAGAGTACATATTCTGAATCAAAAGAACAGATATCAGATCTTCATTTCGAGGGTAGAAACTTCGAAGAACACTCGTAACTAATTCAATTCAGTCCTTAGCAAGACACGAATATATCATTAGTGAGTTCTTGATAAATAATTTGCCACGATTAAGTATAACAATAAGTAATGTAAAAGAAAAAGATATCAGTGTAACAAATATTGTAAAGAATTCCAATTTTCCGTTATTTAAAACTAGGTATACCCACTAATAATAAGTATTTGTCATTTAGTCAGTCTACAATGTTTCTATATAACCAAAAGGTTACAAGAAACTCTAAGAAATTAAGTACCAAAACTCACGGAATTGGAAAAAAGAATGTACAAATAATATAATTATCTTGAAAATCTTTTATATCGTTCATTTTCTTTAGTTCATCGTCCATTTATTTTGTCAGTTCTATTGTAGAGTTCTAGACCTTTATTGAAGATAATTATAATTATGAAACTATTTACAGGACTTTCGTACAAAATACAGAAACACACACAAGTGTCTTATACACATATATACACACACACACATATATATATATATATTTATATTTATATTTACTTTTCCTCTAGTATAAGACCAAAAGTTTTAAAATAAAGTGCTTGCGGAAGGTGTACTTATAAGGCGTGTCGGGAAAAGACACCGACGTACACACCGTACAAAAGTCAACGGGGAAGTCCGGGAGAAGATGGGAAAGTAGGACGGACACGGATCCCTGACCGAGCTTACCTGGTGTGGCTACCCGAGGGGATGGGAGACCCTAGTAGGTCACCCCTGGAGGTCGTACTCTAGTCACGCCCCTTCCGTTCGTTTCGTCCCACAAAAAAAAAAAAAAATTGATGGAGGATACCCCAGTGACCCCCCAACGACTCAGGGGTCGGGTCCAGTGTCAGTAAAGGTGTGTCGATGGAGAAAGACCTAGATCAATATAGGGGAGATCCCGAAGGGACCACCGAGTTTACCATTTCTTAGACGGACGTTACGTCCTCTGGGTCCAAGTCAGGGATCCAGTCCTTCTAGGGGACCTCTTCCCTTACCGATGAGTTAGGTCACAAGAACGGGCCTCTTAGGGTACCTGTCTCCTCGGACCGTCCGATGTCAAATACCCTAGTATACTTAACCTGAGATGACCCTCTGAATTGTGAAATTGAAAGTCCTTATTATTACGTCGGGATGAGAATGGTCAAAGTCGTGGTGGGGAATACCAATCAAACGAAAACATTTACCAAGGAAAATTTTTAATAAGCTTGAGGGGTTATACTTACACGGTAGATGAAGGAGGATCTTGGGAACTAAATGTGTGAGTCATTCTCCAAGAGTCTGACGTCACACGTACGTAGTCTTAGTGAACCTTACAAAGAATTTCGTTCCTAAGGACCGTATTGAGAGTTCATAAACACTAAGTCATCCAGACTCTTGTCGGTCTCTTGAACATAAAAAATTGTACAAAAGTCTACTACGAACGTCCCTGGTGTGAAACTCTTGGTAACGTGATTGTAAACAAGGTAACACACTTAGACTGTCAAATATAGGTAAAAGGAAATAGTCCATTGAGACTATAAATATAAGAAAATCGATTTAATGTGATTTTAATCAAGGAAGTTTTTAAAAGGATGTCCATCTCGAACCCAGGTACACATACGTGTAAAAAAACCGGAAATAACGGTCTAACAGGTAGTCTTCGAAAAATATTTAAATATTAAGATGGTTTTATACGTGATAATTTTCAGTTGTAAAGGTACATTGAAACGTTTATATCAGCTCATAAAATAGTAAGTAATTTTAGGGACGGTCAACTATCTACTCTTTTACTTCGACAACAAAATGAAGTTCGATAAAACCATTCGTCACTCTAATCTGTAACTTTCCTGACTACGACTTCGATATTGAGGTTTTGAAACCGGTGGACTACGCTTCTTGACTGAGTAACCTTTTCTGGAACTATGACCCTTTCTAACTTCCGTCTCCCTCTTCCCTTGCTGTCTCCTATTCTACCGACCTACCGTAGTGACTGAGTTACCTGTACTCAGACTCATTTGAACGCCTCAACCACTACCTGTCCCTCCGGACCGCACGACGTCAGGTACCTCCAACGTTTCTCAGTCTGTGCTGACTCGCTGACTTGACTTGACTTGACTCTAATTTGTCAAAACGTATATGAAAACACTTAGACGAGAATGACCACCGTAGAAGTACTGGAAACGGGTAAAAAGATGTGTACTTAAACAACAAAATATTAAAGTCCGTGAGGAATAAACATTTCTTATGGTTGGAAACAGAAAATATGTACAAAAGTTATAAAGTGGAATAAAGAACAAACGGAAATTTAAACACACTAATAAAAAGTCTGTTTCTTAAAAAAGGAAGATATCAGTCTGAAGAGTTGAGAAGTGAAATACCACGACCCAAAATCGGAATACCAATCTTTTGTTTTCGGTGCGAATGGGGGTTGGTCTATATTGATAGAGACACCGAAAAATTTTTCATTAAAATAAATAAATAAATAAAAACCGACACGACCCAGAAGTGACGACGAACCCGAAAATGGACCAACATCCTTCACTCCCGATGAGAGATCAACACAACCCGTTCGAAGAGTAACACCACCGAAGAAAACAGCACCTCGTACCGGACATCCCGTGTCCGAGTTATTAAAATCGTTTACCCGAATCGACGAGGCGTCGTACACCCTAGGAGGACCTAGTCTCTAACTTGGACAGCGGACGTGACCGTCCGACTAAAAAAAGGTGACTCGGTGATCCCTTCGGGGAGAAAAAATTAATTATGAAAGTAACTAAAGAAAAACACAAAGTTACAAATCTGGAAATTTTTTAAATAACTTTATATCAACTAATCGTTACAAGACACATAAATCTGAAATAGAACTATTCTAGTAAAAGGGAAGTATTTACAGGATATTGGTGAACAACCCATTAACTAAGTACGAGGTAGTAAACTTTTACGGTAAAAATAGTTAATGTCAATTATGTAAATTGTCACATAATCCCAAACGAGAATCTTAAAGAGACACAAGGTACCCAGATAACCGGGAACAGGGTGAAAATTAAAATGACTGTAAAATTTACGAAAATTACGTAGAGTAACTAAAACAAAGAGGAAGGAGGGGGTGGCGGTTTGTAGAAATCGTTGATACTGCTGAATGATGAAGGTCTCTTTTACAATAAAACAGAGTAGAGTCCGGTCATTTTAACACAGTCTAAAATGGAGTTCTCGTTTAAGAAGGAAAATACTCAAAGTCGAGAAGTTGATAAAGCCGGATACATATCATGTCGGGAAAACAGGTAACTAAATAAAATCAACGGAATAACTTAACTAAATGGAATAAATCAAAAACATTGAATAGAGAGGGAGTAAACATATCGAATTAATAGGAAGACTTAGTGGTTGAAAGACCTCCCCTACACCCGAGGTCCACACACAAAGGGGACCTGGGGGTCCCATCCCTCACTACATTCCGACCTCCCCGACCACCTCGGAAACTTTCGAGTCCCGGGTCCCGTCCCCAGAGAGGACGGTCCAGGTGCACCTCGATACACAGGATTGACTGACTCTCTCTCTTAGCCCTTCTCTCTCACTTTTTTATTAAACTATATTACAGTGAAAAGGTTTTTCACGACAATGAAGGACCTAAGATACTATGGCGAAAAAATCTAATGACATAATAATAATAGAAAATTACGATAACTATGTTAATCAAAGAGAAATAAGACAAATTACCTTAAGTATAGTTATTACAAAATCTGAATCGGACTTTTACTGTTCTCGACTACCTCTCTTCTGATCGATCTATAACAGTCTACCCGACTCCCGGTTGGACCCACGAACCTCCGTTCTTATCAACAGAGGGACCAAGTGAGACGAGTCGATTCGTGTAGGATCAATAAATAAAAAATTTCGTACAGGATAAACACTAGACGGAAAGGTGGGTCTATGAGGGACCGGGGAAAAGGACGAACGGGAAGTGAACTATCTGATACACAAAAGGATTAATAAAGTAAATAACCGCGACTGTGGTTGAGAGAAGACACAGAAGGTGGGTTTACCTTCGACGTACTCAGAACCCACAAAATAAATAAAGGAAGAGACACACAGCAGTGGTAACTTTTATCGTGTAAAATTCACCCGAGTTTTTATAAATTGATTCACTCACTTTCGGACCTGAGAAAGGACGGTCTCTTCAGGAAGTAAAATATGTGTGTGTGTGTCTGTGTGTGTGTGGGAAGTAGTCTGACTCTGAATTGAAATTCCTGAGTTGATTAACTGGTCGAGAATGTCTTTCGAGAGATACAATTAAAGGAGGAAGTCCGACCGAAGGGGAGGAGTCTATCGGACAGTATTGACACACTCGTTATCACGTCACATGGGTGGACGAGGGATGGACGGAGTGGGACACACTGACCGAGACTTCGGAGATCTAGGAACCAATAATGTCACGAACCAAATATCCAGACCAGTGGTAAACAAGTTACTTGATTACGTTTTTAAACATTTCAAGAATTTAGTCTTGGTAGTGGTCACCTATTTACTACGTTCCTTTATAGAAAAATAGAACAAAACCGATTCTTTCGATAAAGTTTCTTTCGAAAGTCTAATACGTCTGAACACTCCATCATTCCCGGGGTAAGGATCTTCACAAGTTCATGACCGACCTCTAGTCGACAGTCATCCGTAACACCTCTACTAATGATGGATGGAAGTAAGAGAACCGTCCACTCCAGGGACACAGTGATTCTAGGTCCCAAAGACAATAAGGACCGATTAATTCGAATACAAAAATTAAAAAGGAAAGTAAAAATAGGAACTGGATCCAGGGAAATAAGTGAAGAAATGTCTCAAGCAAACAGTACAACGAACGTACGTACACACAGGAGAATTACTACTCACGTCGATGGTAGGTAGAGGACTATTAAGGAACCCTTTGCGACGACGGAAAGTAGACGAACGAGGAAAGTCTCGGGTAAACAGAAATAAATTATACGTTTATACTACCTTCGTAGACAGTGAACGAGACACTAGAGGAAAAAGTATTTACTACGTTCCTCTTTTTACTAAGGTGTAATAATTTGTGGGGTTTGTTAACCTACAGGTAAAGTCACTTGCAGTTCTAAATAGTTAATCCTATAAATGGAGAAACAACTTCACGCAAAACGATCAAAGACAAAGGAAGTAAAACAAAATGTTTTGTTTAATTTTAAAATTTTCCATTTTTTATTTAGATTCTATTAAAAAATTTACATAAATAGTCATATAACCGAAGGAGCCCGACGGTATTGTTTAATGGTGTCTGAACCACCACATTTACAGTCTTTAAACAAGAGTCCCAGACCTCCGGTTTTCAGACTTCAGTTCGTCAATGTCTCGACACAGGGGAGGGTTCAGAGATACATTTCATTCAAGGACCGGAGAAGAGTGAAGACCACTGAGCTCCTCAAGGAATTGACCAGGGTAGAGACAGAGGAGGAGAAAGGAGACAGAGAAAAGACACGTAGAGAAGATTCCTGTGAACAGTAACGTAACACCGGGTAAACCCATTAGGTCTTACAAGAAGAGTAGAGCTCTGGGCATTGAATTAGTTAATGTACAAGTGTGAAAGGGGTTTATACCGGTGTGAGTATCAGGGACACTTAAACCTACACCTGTATAGGGGAGGTGTCCCCGATGGTAAGTACGGTAACGTCCGTCATTCGGTTCTTTAGAACATCCGTCTTTTCCTTTGCCTCATTCTAAAGTAACCACTGGGACCCCTACGGCGAATGGTGACTCGACAACAAATGAGTGATTCAACACGAGATGAGAAAACCCTGGGGTACCTGACATCGGACGGTCCGGGGAGGTGGGTACCTTAAAGGGTCCGTTCTTATGACCTCACCCAATGGTAAAGGAAGAAGTCCCCTAGAAGGGCTGGGTCCCTAACTTGGGTACAGAGGACGTAAAAGTCCGTCTAAGAAATGGAGAGTCGGTGGTCCCTTCGGGTGATGACTCAATTATATAATGTATATACATAGTACTCCAATACTTTAATCTTTTGTCACAGTTCCTTTGACACGAAAACTCCTACACACATACACACACTTACTAGTTTCGTAGAAGACTGTAGGTCGGAAGAAAGCGAGTAGTGTCCAATAAGTGGGTTGAGTCAATAGGTATTTCCACATTCTGCAAATAAGACACTACAAATCTAGTGAAACTCTTGTAGTCTCACAAAAATAAAAACGAGAAACACGTAAATTTTACCTACATCTAAAGGTTATATCTAAAAAAAAAAACGTGAAGAAACCCCAAAAATTAGGTATCTGTTTGCAACATTCAGATTAAACAAATGACTCGAAAAAGACCATTACTAAAGGGACAGTCAGTTAGTACAGTCGTCAATACTTTTGTATGATACTTGACATATAAGTCTGTTCATTCAATCTAACAGATAGTTAGTCAACACAGTCTCCATTCTTTGGTACAATATTCGGTGACCGTGCTCAACTTTGAGCCCAAGGTTTTACTCAGAAGGGGGAAGATTGAGGAATGGGTAAGTAGATAAGTGAGGTAAAGGGGTGGTGACAAATACTCATGGGTGTACCACGTTTCGTGTCCATGTCAGTGACCCAGAGTTTCTACTTTTCCTGTGTCAAAGTCCGGAATGTAAGACGACTTCTAGCTACTCCTTAGTCTACTAAAATTATACGATTCACAATTCGATCTTCGACGGGTTCTATATCGCAATAGATCACACTTTCTTTATGGATGAGTTTGACATTCAGTTTCCACCAACTCCCTTCCAACGGACCTCTTCGACTGGGGACTCGGTTTAGAAATAATAATAACTATGACTATCGTTCCTACTGTTAATGTAAATTTTTTTTTTAAAAAAAAGGAAACGGTTTTTTACGATCATTAACAAATTAAGTGTAACGTTTAACATATAATACAAAGTCTAATGTAAAATGTCAAATAATATCTACTATTCAATGAACTCTCTTTCACACCATCTTTGGAAACGGGTAATCTCTCATTATTTTCCTTAATTCCACTTGCTGGAATCAGTAAGATATCAGTAATACCAACAACTCACCTCCACAAGTAAACTTAAGAAAAAATTTAACTTCATAACAACTCAATGTTATAATCAGTGTCCACATGTCGTATCACCAAGTTATGAAAAGATATCTAACATGAGTTTCAATAATATTCTATAACCGATATAAGGGACAAGATGTGTTATATAGGAACATCGAATAGTTGACTATAAAATAAACGTAGAGAATTAGGGGATAAAACGGGAAGGTGAGAAGGTAGAGGGCTAACCATTGGTGATCAAACAAGAAGTATAGACACTCAGATGAAGAAAAAACAATATAAAATAATATAGTTAAGCAAAATAAAAAATCTAAGGTGTATACTCACTATTGTATCTCATAAACAGAGAGAAGAAAGAATGAAGAGATTCGTAACATGGAAGGTGCAGACAGGTACAACAACGTCTACCGTTTTAAAGTAAGAAAATACAAATTGTCATAAGACAACATACAAATATGTACATTTCGTAGACAGACGTTACGTCCTCTGGGCCCAAGCTAGGGACCCAGTCCTTCTAGGGGACCTCTTCCTTTACCGTTGGGTGAAGTCATGAGAACGGACCTTTTAGGGTACCTGCCTCCTCGGACCATCCGATGTCAGGTACCCCAGTGTTTCTCAGTCTGTACTGACTCGCTACAGTGAAAGTGAAAGTATGCGTGTCATATATAGTGTCGAAGAAATAGGTAGGTAGACAACTACCTAAGAATCCAACGAAGGTACAGAATCGATAACATTTAGTATGACGATACTTGTAACCTTACGTACATACAAAAGTAAAAGAAGTCTATATATGGGTCTGAAGAACTAGAATCTGTTCTGATCTTCATTAGTCTACAGTCCGACCCATCACTCCGGTCCTTTCTGTTATCTCTTCACAGACCAGTTCTCACTACTGTCCTCGTGGACGTCTTAAGTCTTTACCGAGTTATCCTTACGGTCTCTAAGAACCGTAGGATTTCCTACGATCCGTCCGTTCTCCGTACTAGTCTCTCCCTACAAAGTCTTTCTAGGATACACTAGTGTAAGACTATCCTACCACCCAATCAAAGGATCCCGAAGATATTGTTTAAGTTACGAATTTTGTTATCCTTAAATATGAGAGTGTCGAGACTTTCGGTCTTTATAATACAGTTCCACACCCATCCCGGTACGAGGGAGGTTTCAGAAATCCCTGCTTAGGAAGAGATGACAACAGGTCGAAGACCCCGGGGATCCGTAAGGAACCAAATACCGTCGTAGCGGGGTCAGAGACGAAGACAAAAGTCTACCCAGAAACCCCATAAAGGACTTCCTGTCATTAATGACCTAATTCTTCGGTGATGTTTAGGTCCAACTAAAGTAGACCTCTAGGAATCAATTAAGTAGATGGTTGGATCTATCGTATAACTTTTCGTCTCTGTAATGAAACGGTTGTTTACAGACAGATCAGTTCCGATAGCAAAAAGATCACCAGCACACACCTACACTCTCAACCTGACACTTCTTTCCGCTCACGGCTTCTTAACTACGAAAACTTGACACCACAACCTCTTCTGAGAACTCCCAGAGAACCTGACGTTCCTCTAGGTTGGTCAGGTAAGACTTCCTCTAGTCGGGACCCTAAAGAAACCTCCTTTACTACGACTTTGACTTTGAGGTCATGAAACCGGTGGAGTACGCTTCTCAACTGAGTAACGTTTTCTGAGACTACGACCCTCCCTAACCCCCGTCCTCCTCTTCCCCTGTTGTCTCCTACTCTACCGACCTACCGTAGTGACTGAGCTACCTGCACTCAGACTCACTTGAGACTCTCAACCACTACCTGTCCCTCCGGACCACACGACGCTAAGTACCCCAGTGTTTCTCAGCCTGTGCTGACTCACTGACTCGACTTGACTTGACTTGACTTCTGGGATAAAGGTTCATTTCAGTGTTATACTACAAGGTTTATCTGTATTTAAACCCACTATGTGCTTAGTTAGGTGGTGTCCACCCTTATCTCTAACCTTCTCTAAGACTATTAGTCTAAGATCTCCAAGGACCCTTTTATATCTCGTTGTGGATATTCCCCTTCCTTACTCTCGTACCTATCCCTCTAAAGTTATTCTTACACAAATCCATCTCACTTCCTTCT
This sequence comes from Capra ibex, assembly GCA_006410555.1. Taxonomy (NCBI): domain Eukaryota; kingdom Metazoa; phylum Chordata; class Mammalia; order Artiodactyla; family Bovidae; genus Capra; species Capra ibex. The sequence continues at coordinate 34,147,518 of SJYO01052474.1, forward strand.
GTCAAATTTTTCTTCCTACACACGATTACATTTTATGACATTTTTATGTTAGAATGTTTTAAAGGAAAATATGTAGATCTACGAAAGATAGTAAATTCGGGATCAAGTACACGGTGAAAGAGATTATTATAAAAAATAGGAAGAGGAATACCGTTCGTGACACGATTCTCACAACGATCGTAATCGAGTAAATTAAGAAAATATTTCTAATTAAAAATGACTTCATATCGACGAAATGTTACAATCAAAGATGACATGTCGTTTTACTTAGTTTATATGCATATATATATATATATATATAGGGAAGGGAAAACCTGAAGGAAGGGTAAGTCCAATGGTGTCACGCAATTCATCTCAAGAGACACGATTTGTCGTACAGGAGTAACAAATAGACAAAATGTGTATCATAGTTATCACATATATACAGTCAGGGTTAGAGAGTAAGTGAGGGTCGGGGTAGGGACGAACCACAGGCGTACAAACAAGAGATGTAGACAGAGTTAAAGACGAAACGTTTACTCTAGTAAAAATGGTAAAAAGATCTAAAGTGTAAATACACAATGATATGTTATAAACAAAAAGAGAAATACTGAGTGAGAGATCCAGATACTTTTATAAAAAGTCTTTGTCCGTAACAACATGAGTAAGGGGTAGAGAAAAATTTCCACTTTTGTAACAGAACCTCTCCAGTCCACTGAACAATCTTTTCTTTATAACATTGACCCTAAATTTGGTCTGTCGGTGTGAGGTCTCGGTCCCGAGGGTTTATGAGTGTGTAGTGTAAGGGGGTGACGGTGGAGGTGGTCATTTCAACCAGAAAGAAAGAAACTTGGACGAATGGCACACCAGACATAAAGAGAAACCTGGAAACAGTTAAAGATTGATCGAATAAAAATAAATATCTTAACACATGTACAGAACTCTCGTTCTAAACCTGGGAAAGTGAGAACGGACCACGGAGGTCATAGAATGTGAAACGTGTTTCTAGTATAGGTATTTGCAAGTGACTTATTTCCTTCTCAGATTCGGTTTGTGTTAATATACAGGTCGGATAGATTCACTATCTACTCCTTTGCACGTTAATAGCTTGTCACTCAACCCACAGTCCATCTCCACTCGTATTTCTGGAACCATACGACGAGTCCCCCGTGAATCGAGTCTGAATAACCCTTCTCTCCTATCCAAGGACTCGACGAAGACTCCTCCATCCATCTTCATCGGGTCCTCCTAAGGTCTATCTCTCTCATCCCAGATAAACCTCAGGACGTACACCGAATCAAATCGACCTCCACCCCTATTTTACTACCACCGGTCTCTAGTGGAACCCGTCCACCCGTCACCGTTCCGATAGTCTTGGAAAAGACAATACGACTCCTCAATGTCTCCCAATAGTCTCGTTTTCGTGTAGTTTCATCGACTTCGGCGTGAGTTTTTAGTCACTTAAGAAACAAAGTTTGTCGTCGAAATACATGTAGATAAAATCCTTCTAAATATACTTTTCTACTCTTACATGTATCAGTTTTGAATAAGACGAGTGACTTATTGTCCGGTTAATTAATTAGTCTCTGTTCCTCAACTCCGTTCCTTCCACTAATAAACCTTTCGGTCTTCTGGTTCTTCTACCGTCTGATTACAGAGTTTTATTGGTAAAAACCCCCCAGATCTACGGTCCAAGAAAGTGACTTGTCTCTTCCCCTCCTCCACTCTTCATTTGTCCAGTATTCAGAATATTCATAGAGGACTTTACCGGTCGGAGTCCCTCCTCTACACAACTAAAGAAGAAAGAACATCTTATAAGTCCGTCTCCTCGTCCCAAGGGACTCCGTCCGATAATGCACACCTGTCACAGGAAAATCACTTGTTTTCGTTACCCTTCATAGTCAATTTCTTGTCTAGGTCGTACCTCAGTCTCAGTCTAACACAAGAAGGGACATTGTCCCTGCGAATTGACCCAGAAAGGTTACAGGTTCGTGAGAACACTTCAGGACAGAAAGATTAAACGTTGAACATCACTAAAATAGAACCCCGGAATATAAGAAAAGACGGTACTGGAACGTACGGACAAGTAAATAGTCTGTACAGATATATTCCGAAATCGAATTAACTTCCCATACCCTAAACCGAAAAAGAATGACTCGAAGTTCCAGAGTCCTTTCAGTTCCTAACATCGATTTATAGTTATAGACATAGAGACTTGTAAATTTTATATTAATACAACTCAAACAGATAGGTCTCTTGTATCTTTAGTGACTGACACTTTTCCTACCCCCTCCGTTTCGTACTGTTGTCGTGTTTGAAACATACTTTTAAACTACAATTGGGTTCATTATACAACACCGTGTATATTCATTGTGACACAGATAGTATAATCTCCGTAGGTCAATTACAAACAGTAAAAAAGAGTAAAGGAATACACTCATTTTCGACCCTCTCTACCATCGTCCTAAGGATGGAACAATATAATAATGACAGGTTTATGATGATTAAAAATACCCTGATATTCTTCACACTGTTTACTACAACAACGACGTATTTATGTTTAATGATATTTATTTCACCCTCACCTCTCTCCTTTCCTAGTTCTAACTGGACACTACACCCGGATTCCCCCCGTCGTAAACCCTCTTCCCTTCAATTACTAAACCGAACACCGAACCACTCGAACGTCGAGACACGTCTATAGAATCCCCACCGATCCAGAACGTAGGATTTGGGGGCCGTAATATCCTCGACAAACTTATTATCCTCCAGACGCAAGATTTTATTACTTAAAATCTCAACCCTCCGTCATAACCCTTAATGGATCAACCCTTCTGGAAGAATTTGTTTTTTGGTTTTCTATCTGGAAATTCTCTTTGTGAACCGTTTAAACTGAATTATAACTTTCGAAGACAACTTCTCTCGGATTGTTTTTATTTTATGTCTCCTTCGTCTAGACCCTCTTTGATGAACGTCATATACACCTATATTATCAGTATCATAAATACACGATTACTTATCCCTATTCCCTATTCAGACTTCGCTGAATCGTCGTCGTCATTATGTTTACTTGTTTCCTTTCCTTGTCCGTTAAGAGTCTCTTATTTTTATTAGTTCCTTGTATATGAGTTAAAGTGGACGTTCATCGTTTTACGTTCAATTTGTTGTTATCTATAATAAACTGATGGTGGTCTAACGACTTTATTTGTTAAATTCCTCCCGTCCTTTAAACAATAGTAATGTCTTTTTATGTTGGTTTGACTCTTATTTGACTTTACCAATGAAGACTCCCGTTTCCCCCGACCAACGATCCCTTTGAGATAAAAATAGACATTACAAATTTAACAGAATGATCCTCTTACACAAGTACGTAAAGAACAGATAAATTTTAATTATTTCTTTAGTAATAGAGGGGAGTAAAACACAATAACCTATTAATGTTCCTTAGTAACAATGAAAGTGTCGTCTTTTTAATCCTGAATGTAATGGTTGAGACATAGAAAGGTAGTGTAAAACTACCACTCACTTCACTTTAGACATTTATTTCCTTTACGATCAAATCTTCCCCTTTATATCACAGATCTTGTCCTAATGAGTTCTCCTTCTGATAATAAATAAAATCTGATCCGTAAAGATATGACAACCTCCGACAGGATACGTTGCATCCTACAAGTCGTCACAGGGACCGAAGACGACGACGACGATTCAGTGAAGTCAGCACAGGCTGAGACACGCTGGGGTAACTGCCGTCGGGTGGTCCGAGGGGGCAGGGACCCTAAGAGGTCCGTTCTTGTGACCTCACCCAACGGTAAAGGAAGAGGTTACGTACTTTCACTTTTCACTTTCACTTCAGCGAGTCGTCACAGGCTGGGAGTCACTGGGATACCTGACGTCGGAAGGTCCGAGGAGGTAGGTACCCTAAAAGGTCCGTTCTCATGACCTCGCCCCACGGTAACGGAAGAGGCAGGGACCGAAGATGGACAATGGTTTGGTTTGAACCCAGACGAATTGACACGTCATTGTCGTTAGATGACTATGACCTAACACCACTTCCTTTTACGTCACAAATAACGTTCGTGGTTCGTTCCTCAGGCCCGTCAATTACAAGTTTTCTGTTTTGAAGGACTGTCTAAAGACCCTTCTCAAAAAATTTCGTTCCACTCCCTCCCTTCAACGTCCGACACACTATTCAAACACGTGTCAAGAGACTAACCAAGTACCACTCCATTCCCCCACTCATCCCACAGTGTCCCCAATTGTACTAGTCAAAAGTCCGAGGCCAACCAGACTCCCGATACACAAGTACCAATAGTACATCAATTGAAGAACTACCCCCAAAATATTCTCATAGACATTTTTATCGACTCCTTACACTTAGTCTATGATAATAGACACAGGAAGTCCCTCCTTAATTTTTAGTACACTGACGGTATACCGACTAAATGACAAATTTAACAATACTCAATAAGACCGGACAGACGATAAAAAACAATGATGTATGAGTATATAAAGTTAGTAATTAAAAACTCGGTCGGAAAACACTGAGACCCCTCCGGACCCTCTGATTTTGAAAAGATGTTTGTTCTCCGTCCTTCTTCTGTATACTCTCAGACAGGACCCTTCCAGGGTATCTCAGGACGAGTCAACGTATGGGTGGAGGTTAAACTCTGTTGGTTTTTACAGAGGATTGTAACCGTCTAGAGGGAACCCACTGTGTGGGAAGGGAAGTCACTCTTGGTAACCAGATTCCTTTCGGGGTCTTTTTCTTGTATTCGTAGGGTGAGTCGGGTCCAGATGAAGACGTTCTTTTTTTATATTACCTGAATTAAAAATATATGTCATGAAAAGATAACGGATTTTACTGTCGACGACACATAAGGAACTGTTTTAATATAAATCACGAAAAATTTTTAGAAACATGACATCTATATGAGGGGTGTGGGTTCATTCCCGTTGAGAGGTGAAATATTCCGAGTCACCCAAAACTGGGAGGTCCCATCGAGTGTCGACACGTTCACGTCTTTCCTTCGTCAACAAAACAGACTCGTAGTAGTCGTGGTGACATATCTGACAGTAAGGTTACTTATATGAACGGAAGATCTGTATATACGTAATCCCTAAACCAACATTGTCTTTGGGTGTGTTTGATTAAATTCGGTTTTCTACCCCAGTCAGTGGTATTCTAATATCGAACACATATCGAGGAGTTCCCTCTCCCGTATCCGTCTCTAGTCTCTCGACCTTTTGTTTCAGTCTTACTACCGCCCCCTTGAACAGTCGTCATAATACCTAACACACACCAAACAGGTTTCCCTCCTCTTCCACAATTCAGTATCTAGTAGGTCCGGATCTCCGACCTACCCCTTACACTCGTCCCACCCCTTCTTCGATAACTCCTCTATGGCCGTCGGTTGCTCTCTACTTTCAACAAGGTGACTAGTACCACAGTCACCCAGTCTCGTTCATACACCTAGGGTTTCTTTAGTCTGTCACCCAAGTCGACCTTTATCCCGACCCAGTCACGTACACGTCCCGTTTCCAGGAAAATGTGTGTCTCTTCTTTCTTCTTATAAGGATGTTTTCTAATCCGTCGTTTCCCTTGGTTTTTTAGGTGGACGTTACACCCTCTGAACACAAACTAGGGACCCACCCTTCTAGGGAACCTCTTCCCTTTCCGGTGGGTGAGGTCATAAGACCGGACCTCTTGAGGTACCTGATGTCAGGTACCCCAGTGTTTCTCAACCTATATTGACTCACTGAAAGTGAAATGAAAAAAGTGAAATTGAACCTTTTTCACTATGGACTGTCATTATTGGACTTCCGAACCAAACGTAAATACGGGGGAAGCTGAAAGAACGTACCATACTTTTAATACTGAGATATTGGTTCCGCAAAGTTTTGATAGGACTCACTACTCTTTCTATTAAGTCGGTCACAACTCGACGAGTTTCAGTACTCAGTGTGCATGCGTACGTGTGTGCGTGTATGTATGTGCAAATTCAAGACCACAGTAAAAAGTTAAGTATAAACAAATCGAGTACGTGTTCGAACTCTCTTGTAAATTTTAAATTCGTAATACGGATGTCATTTGGGTGACACGTGGTCGGTCTGGGGTACCTCTCACGTGAATACTCGGGGTCAGTTTGTTGGATCACCCTTTACCGTCATAGTATTTTATATTCAGTTGTGTTACCTGATGTTGTCTTCATACTCTTTGTCACCTTCCTTCTACCTCCCTTGAAATACATCGAGGATAGGATCTTTTTAGAAGTCAAGACTTTAACATTCTTAAAGGACACTTATTATTTGATAGTCTGAACTTTCACAAATTATGTCAGAAGTTTTAGAGAATGGGAAGAAGGACAACAGTCGATGCAAAGTCCTTTAGCAAAGGTCCTTCTACCGAGAACATCTATTATTTTCATTTTACGAAACCCCTATAACGTAGACTGTCGAAAACTCTAATTACAATGAACACACGACACTCGGAATTTCAGACTACTCAACTTATAAACTCGTCTATGTTCTAAAAATGTCAATGACTCACGATGAGTATAGGTAAAATATTCTTTTTTTTTTGATGTCGTAAATCGTAAATGTGATACCCGAAATCTCTGAAAATCCTAAAAAATACTTATGTAGGACAGTATGTACGGACACAAACTTTAGTTTGTGTATATATGTGTGAATGTCCGTCTCAGTTTAGTATGAATGATAATTAATTTGACAGTAATATCCGTGAACTTATTTTACACAAGGAATTCCAAGTTATAATGAAAATATTTGTACAAAATCCAAACTCCTTTTTTTTAGTTTTCTCTGTACTCTACGAATCCCGAGTCGGGAAGAATTGGATAAGGCGAGCGGGTCTTGAGTCTTAGAAGAATTAACCGTGTCTAGGGATATCCCTTGGTTACACTGTTAATCTTTCGACGGGAGCAATATTCTCCGAGTTTCCCTATGTACTACAACCCTTTATGAGAATAAAAGAGTCAACGTAACATTCGTCAGCCACCAGTGTCGTACTTCTCTGAGACATCTTTCGGTACACACGTCAATTTTCCTACGGAAAACTGAGTCCTACCTTGTCTACTCGTCGACCTTCTGTGTTTGTTGATCTGGTAAAGTTGGACCCGACAAACGAGAACAATTTAGGGATTGACCCGGAACTTCATGGGTGACAAAACCAAAGGATTGGGACTAAGGAAGGTTCCATCACTAAATATAAAACACAAGCGTTTTCAGAGTCCAAGGTTCCCTCTCAAGTCTGGAGGGTGGGGAATGTTGGTTTCCAAGGGACCAAAAGATAAAACATACAAAATCAAAACACATTTTAAAATAGACTTTGATCCCAAGAGACCCCTTTTTTATTTCTGTCGTTTGGGATCTAAAGTCTACATCTACTGGCGGTGCTCTCGTAAGGTCGGTATGGACCCGGTGGAGTCTCACCAGGAGTCCAACCACCATTTACTCCGTACCTCGTCTCGTAAGGTCGGTATGGACCCGGTGGAGTCTCACCAGGAGTCCAACCACCATTTACTCCGTACCTCGTCTCCAAGAAAGAAATCACTTCTTTCGTCATTTAGAACCTTGAGTTCCTCTTCTTTGATCAGAAGAACATCTGTCAATCTGCATCTCAGGACTATCCTAACAGTGAGAGAACCGTGGTCACTGGTATACAACGGAAGCTCTCCTACACGTGAGGATTGGTACATAGTCCTTTTGTGAGACCATTCTCAGTGGGTCCCACACCAACTAAGTCATATCGGTACTGGTCGATGGACTAAGGGACAATGAAATTCTCTTAGGGTAATTCACCATAAACTTCAGCCTAGCATTTCTACCGTGTTTACAGGACGAATCCCTCCCCCAACATAGGATCACGGACCTCGTCGGTGTCACAGATTCCGTAGTAGAAACGGCGACTTCCTAGGTACCTTTAGAGAAAAACTTCTTCGACTTTGACACAATTAAACCCAAAGGACGTAGAGCACATCTACGAGAGTCTCGTCACGGGGGAGGACAGGGTCAGGGATGAGAGAGAAGGAATCGAGGACTTTGACAAGACAAGGAGTGAGGTTTGACACAGAAACGACACGCACGAAAACTGTACTGACTCTCTACTAGGGATTAAGGACAAGACGAAGGAGTTAGAAGAGGTCACAGTGTGACCTGGTTCTTTATTGAAACGTTGGGTCAGAACTTAGTCCCGAGAACGAAGAATCCAAGACCTTATTCAGAAGTCAGAAAAACGAGTATCGTTTTGTCTATAAGTCGAGTGTTATTGTTTTAGTGGAGGTCTCTTAAAACAAAGGAATAAGGGTGTACGTGTTTTCAAAATAAAGTTGGTTAACCAACTATGTACTCCTTGTGACAGTTTCACAGAGAAGACCCGACAGGTATCTATCGTTCGTTTTATCTTACTACTTTATCAACTGTAAACGAGATGAGAGTTTCGTTGAGTTTACTTTATGTGAATTAAAGGACACTAGTTGAGTACAACGAGGTAAATTTAAAAAATAATATATTACAAATCATTTTTCTTTATTCATAAACTACATATATATTTACTACTCAATATAATTACTTTGTTTAGGTAGAGTTTTGAATTCTTAATCTTGTGACTTTGACAATGGTTTAAGTCCAAACCAACGAAGACGAACTTTGGGTTATGAACTCTCTGTACATAAGCATCCTTTCCGTTCAAACGAAATAAGTCCTTTGGTCGTTGGACCCCTCTTCCATCTGAGTACATGTGTTCAGCTGAGGGATGACATTTAATACCCTGTTCTCGAAAATTTTCCCTCAAGTCCTTCACATATACGTCTCCCTCCCCGAATACACGTCTTGTCGTGTCAGTCGAGACTGTCAGTGGAACTTTAATCAGTACGTCACCAGAGTATACAGTAGAATTAACAAAATTCATGTCTATTGGAAGTCAAGGTCCCAGTCACATAAGTGTAAAAGAACTCTTGTCAAGATCCTTAACACATTTCACTTCGTCGAACATAGTATCGATGTCAAACCAGTAGTACAAGTCAAGTCGAGTCAACACAGACTGAGAAACACTGGGGTACCTGATGTCGTGTGGTCTGAAGGGACAGGTAGTACTTGAGGACCTCGAATGAGTTTGAGTACAGGTAACTCAGTCACTACGGTAGGTCGGTAGAGTAGGAGACAGCAGGGGAAGAGGAGGACGGAAGTTAGAAAGGGTCGTAGTCCCAGAAAAGGTTACTCAAACAAGAAGTGTAGTCCATCGGTTTCATAACCTCGAACTCGAAGTCGAAGTCGTAGTCAGGAAGGTTACTCATAAGTCTTGACTAAAAGAAATCCTACCTGACCAACCTATAGTAACGTCAGGTTCTCTGAGAGTTCTCAGAAGAGGTTGTGGTGTCAAGTTTTTGTAGTTAAAAAATCGTGAGTCGAAAGAAATATCAGGTTGAGAGTGTCGGTATGTACTGATGACCTCTTTTGTTTCGAAACTGATCTGCCTGAAAACGACCGTTCCATTACAGAGACGAAAAATCATACGACAGATCCAACCAGTATTGAAAAGAAGGTTCCTTACTCGTAGAAAATTAAAGGACTGACGTCAGTGGTAGACGTCACTAAAACCTCGGGGTTTTGGATCTATAACCATAACAATTGATGTACCAGTAGTATATCAATTGACAAAAGTGGTCTACCCCAAAAGTCATAGACGTTTGTGTTTCCTGTACCCAATCTTATAATAGATCTCGGGACCCCTTCCTTGATTTCCAGAAACCAAAACGGATTACTGACTTGATAACAACAAAACAGGCCACACTAACGAACGGAAACGAAGACGTAAAAGAGTGAAGAGACTAGTTCGAATAAAAAACCGATTTCAAAAAGATGTCTGTTTTCCGTGGACCTTCTGTGACCCTCCAGACAGGACCCTTCCGGAATCCCCAGAACGAAGTATTGTGTCGATGTGGACACGAGGGGAACGGGTAGGAGGACTAAAGGACTATGGTAAGGGGTTATAAAATAATCCTTTTACAGGTTTACGTGTCCTCCGAAATTTCGTAAAATCACACTTGTAAGGGTAAAAATTTCAATTTTAAAGAAGACCTTACAATTTCTGGTTCAAAGTCATTGTTTTATCGGAATAAGTTCATCCATCCTCTAAAGAAGCGGAACATCCAACACTTAAAAGTCTACTTTCCGGCAAATATTTGTATTGTTTAGTGAAGGTTTTACGACTACTAAACTTCCGTTCGTCTCATTTAGAGGATTGTAAACGGTCCAGAGGAGACACCACAATCTACGTAATAAAACCCTTCTCGTACTTCGGAAAAAATACGAGAATACGGGAAAATACTTCTTGAGTACCCCCGTGACCCCACCGTAAAATAAGTAAAGAAAAGGTATTTGATGGGTAAAATATTCAAGTTGAAAAGTACTTCCCAAAAACTATAAGATCAGGAAGAGTGTCAGTATGGAAGAAACTTGTCAGAGACTCAAGACGACGGAAAAGTTATAGATTAATACAGAGTTCAAAATAGAAAAAGGAATGGGGCGGTCTCGTGTAATGGAGAATTATAAGTATCACCGATTACCGGACGAGTGTAAACTCATTGGAAAATCTACTAAAAAGAGTCCCTCGGTGTATTATAAAAGAACCGTACTACAAATGGATAAAACGTTCATGAGGAACTCCTCCTTTTTACCTAATGGACGATCGCTACCATAAACGTCTGTCGCACCGTTTTACCCGTTAATGACTATTTACTACCACTTGGAAAACGTGGGGTCAAAGTTAAGACCTCAGGTAATAACACACGTGTCACGAAACACCCTTCTGACAACCCTCTGGAGTTACAGAGAAAAACGGGACGGTATAAAAAAATCCTTTCTCTGTCCGATGTTAGTCTTCTTAATAAGTGACCTCAACATCATCCCCCGACACTTCTTCGTTTCATTAAAACATAGAACCCCGGGAAAAAGGCACACGCAGACACTACGAGATTTTATCCCTAAGAAGAAGACCCCAGATCCCTGGAGAACAACCCTTAAGCGTAAAATTTGTTCGAGAAGACCGAGAGGAAATAACATGTGACTTCAAACTCTTGGTGAAGAATGTACCAAATCCCAAGGTTCAAAGGATTTTAACATACGTTTATAGGACCACTAAACGTATACTTGTAAAAAGGTACTATAATTTTACAACGTTTAATGAGAACATCTTTTGACTTGAGAACTCAGGACTTCTTTAATTATGATCAGAAAATACTAAATCCCAACTCACCGAACCGAAGATATCATTTACTGTGGGTTTCTTCAGATTACCGAGTCTCTTAAACCGTCTTGGTTCGGGGTCCTGAACCAAGAGATCAGGTATCCACTACTCCTAAAAGTGTCAATAAAACGGTCAAGAATCAAGACTAGAACAATGGAGAGTAAAGTTTTTAAGGGGTACGAAAGACGATGGATTACTAAAAACGTCGACTAAGTCTGTCGTCAACCCCGACCCGAATAGGGATTCGTTCAACAAGTCATATAAAGAGGGTCGGTAGAGGTACACGACAGTAGGTCGGTCCCACTTGGTGAGTAGAGATAAGGGGTACATAACGTCTCAGTCTGTCAGGATTCGAGGTCGGTACCACGACGGAACACAGTCGACACACTAAGGTCCGTTCATTAAATTAGTGTGACTCAGAGTTAAAGTAGGAATTATTGTACTCTTAATAACCCGAAGAGTCCACCACGTCATCTTTTCTTAGACGGACGATTACGTCCTCTGTGTTCTCTACACCCAGGCTAGGGACCGAGTCCTTCTAGGAGACCTCATCCTTTTCCGATGGATGAGGTCATAAAAACGGACCTTTTAGGGTACCTGTCTCCTCGGACCGTCTGCTATCAGGTACCACAACATTTCTCAGTCTGTACTGACTCACTAATTCTTGTCATGTTACACTCTTATTAACGAAGTTGGAGTCCTTTAGAACCATCGAGCCACCCATTTGTTAGACGGACGGTTACGTCCTCTGTATCCTCTGTACCCAAGGTAGAGTCCCAACCCTTCTAGGGGACCTCTTCCTTCACCGTTGGGTGAGAGCAACCCTTAAAGAACGGACCCTTTAAGGTGTCTGTCTCCTCGGACCACCCGGATGTCAGGTATCCTGATGTTCCTCAACTTGTACTGAATCACTGATTCGTTTGTCGTATCGTTTAGAAACCCCCTTAATTTGAGTAGTCACGTTTACACCTCGAATCGTATGATAGACCGTGGTTGTGACCGTCACAACGAGGACAGAGGGGTGAAGAGACGAGGGACGGATAAGTAGAGGAACTTCAGAAGAACCTAGAAGGGTAATGAAGGAGGACGTCCTCCGTGAGAGAAGGAGAGTAATCATGACCATTGTAAAATAAGAAGAAAAAGAAACCAGAACCGGTGAGGGATGAAACGTACTGAAAATATGGACAGAATAGAGGGAACGAGGGACACCTGTTCTTAGAACAGACTAACAGGGGTCCCTGTGTCGGTTTTCGGAAGAACGTGTGTCTTCATGAGTTGACCTTCAACATAGGAAAAATTTTAAAAATAACCTCATATCAACCAAATGTTACAATAAAAGAAGATATGTCGTGTCACTTGGTCAATATGTATGTATGTATGTATATATATATATATATATGTGGAGGTGAGAAAAAAAAAATTCTAAGAAAGGGGGTATATCCAGTAATGTCTCATGACTTATCTCAAAGGACACGATATATCATCCAAGAATAATCAATAGATCAAATATATGTCATCATACATACACAATTAGGATTAAAGGGTTAAATATGGAAAAGGGGAACCATTGGTATTCTAACGAAAGATATAGACATTGAGACAAAGACAAAACATTTATTCAAATAAAGTTGGTAAAAAATCTAAGGTGTATATTCGTTCATAATATGATACAGACAGAAACTGAATAAAGTGAGTCATACTGTCAGAGATCCAGATAGGTACAACGAGGTCTACTGTAATAAAGTAAGAAAAAGTACCGACTTATTATAAGGTGACGTATATACATGGTGCAGAAGAAATATGTAAGGACACAGCTACCTGTAAATCCACCTTCAACCAAAATTATGATCGGCATTGTCTACCCCTAAATCACACAGATAGTACAACAGTCCTTAAACGATCTCATTTCCTCCCTGAAATTTTATCTTCTGTAATAGTTTATAGTTTACTAAGAGGTCAAACTGGAGGTCTGTCGAGAAAGGTCAGCAGACGAAATATATTATCAAAAACAAATGACTTATCGACAAACCACGAATAACACTGATCAGTGAGATTTCTAGATGTAGTAGACTGGGAGTGTCTTCAGGAAACTACACCCAAGAGAATGTGTAAATTTTCGTTCTTACACTTCCGAATTTTCCCATTCCTTCTCCACGGGACCAAGGGTGTCAACCTCTAACATGTCGACAACTGACTTTTTCTTTTCGTGTTGGAGTTTCGGCTCTTAATCCAAAACAAACCATCCGAAAGACTCTTGAATTCGGGTCCTCCGTCGGAGAGTCTATCGTGATACCCTAACGAGGTTCCTCCACTCCCTCCTCGACCCTATATACCCTCAAAAACATTGACTTCTTGTCTTTCAGTTTTATAGTTTCCTAATGGTAATTAATTTCTTTTTGGACTGTAGCGTTCAATTACTTAAATCGTGAAAAGATACATACCCTTCTACGTTCTCATACCCGAGAAACTTCAGTAAGGAGACTATACGTAGAGTCGATAGACGGTCCCAGGTCGGGGTGTCCTAGGTCCCCTTGGGTGTCCTCTTTACCGTAGCCACTTACTTACTTACTTACTCTCTCCTTTCTTATCTTCGACTATAAGGAAACAAATGTGTCTTTCGGTTATTTCGGGGTTCTGTCCCTGAACGAGACAAGTGCATCCGGTGTCCGTGGGAGGGCCAGAGGGTTCCATCACTTCTGCGTCTCGCGGAAGGGAAAGTCCAGAATCTTCGGGTCCGTCTATTCACTCGCGTCTCTCGGAGATACGAGGTCCCCTAGTCGGACTTTTTCTCTCCCTCCCTCTCCCTCTTTCTCTCTCTCTCTCTCTCTTACTAACTGTACCCCTCTGGTTCGAAGAAACCACTTGCTCCGGGTATTGAAATAAAAGTTTTTCTTGAAAATATGGAACTGAACATGTATCTCCCTTTACTTCCTACGTTTCAGTATGTCTCAGTCGGATTTGTAATGTAGACAAAACAGAAATAGTTTTGCTCCTAAAAAAGACGTATGGAAGGGGTATTTGTTACAACACATGTAATAGAAGACCGGAACCTCCGGACACCTGTAAAATACTGGGAGAAAACTATTTCCGACGAGTTGGTCTTTTGAATAAAAGGGAACTTTACAAAAAAAGAAATATAAAGATTAGATACCACAGTCGGAGTCTTTCGTAATTTGTCTCAATGTAAAGAGTACCTCGTTTCCACGTCACTCAATGTCTTTTCTTTCTTGGTTAATCGAGTTTTCAGACTACAACAATTTAAGTTCCGATGATAAACAAAAAGAATGTAAGGTTGATACAATTGATTACGTGAGGGTCCACGTGTCAGTTATTCTCTATACCCTTGAATCGTCGTTCGTAACCGAGTTGTCACTTTAGAATGTGGTCGTGATGACCAGGAGATAATCTCCATAATCTCCTGGTCATCGGAGAAACTTTCCGAGATATAAATATCTGAAGGACACGGAGAGTGTCAACCCTCCGACACTTATTAGTATACACATCGACGTTCTCAGACCTATTTGGACAGACCGTTCGATCTTACGATTGTCTCCCCCAAACTTAACTTTATAAGGATAGTACAGGTCCTCTGAATAATCGATCTCGGGATTCTACTAAAAGAGGTCTCTTTCCACCAGTCCCTATCAGGGGACAATTACAGTCTTCTCAACCACTTTCCGTATTTTATCATTTTGTCTGCCTAAGACCAAAACCCCATCTACGAGCTCGTCCAGAGAAGGCGTACTGGAACAGTACCCACCCTAGAGGGCACGACCGAGGACCGTCGATAGGGACTGGTCATAGGACAAAAAGAGGAGGACTTAGGGTAGTCCCCGTCGACGTCATCGACCACGAACTACCGACGTTGTAAGAAATAAATGACTATACCGTCCGTTGTACAAACTAGATGTGTCGGTATCCCTCGAGTACGAAACTTGACGACATGGTGGGACGGGATCGGAACAGGACCCGGTGAGTCTTTTTAGAATCTTTCCAGGAAACATGTAAGAAATCTGTCCTGTGGCACTTCACCTTTCGAGTTGACTTTTCGACCACAAAAGTCTAGAGAAGGACTTTTATAGAAGAAGGACCTCCTATTATGGACTGAATTTAATTACTTTGAGACTTGTATTGTAACAGATCTCCTATTTCGGGGTCTTTTATCGTTGGTGAAAGAACCTTCACGGTCCGGAAAGTGTTTATAGTGGTTCTATTTTCTTTCGTAAAAGAGGTCTTATTAAGTAGGTGAAAAGAGGACGTCACTCTTTGGTAGTTTTAACAACTGTAAGTTCTCTCTAAGAAAGAAAGGGGCCCTTTATTATTTACTTTTTATCGGTAAGATCCTACGACCTCTCTCACCGACTGTCGAGGTGGGTTCCCGAGGTCAAACTTATTTTAACATAATAACCACTCTGTAGTCTTCACTTCGACTCTAGATGACGTCACTCTCGTTTCCTCTAACATTGTAGTACAGAATGAGGGTCAGAATCTCGAGGCTCATGTTATAATTACGGTTGGAATCGAACTCAATATGGAACAAAGGTATCTTCAAGCAACATACACTCTCGGATCCACACCATAAGTTTAACTTGTCAAAAGTGTAAAATAATCATGGACTTGGTCTCTTCCGTTACCGTGGGGTGAGGTCATGAGAACGGAGCTTTTAGGGTAACTGTCTCCTCGGACCATCCGATGTCAGGTACCCCAGTGATTCTCAACCCGTGCTGATTCGCTGAAGTGAAAGTGAAAAGTAAAAGTACGTAACCTCTTCCTTTACCGTTGGGTGAGGTCACAAGAACGGACCTCTTAGGGTCCCTGTCCTCTCGGACCACCTGACGGTAGATACCCCAGTGTGTCTCAACCTGTGCTGATTCCACTGAATCGTCGTCGTCGTTATGGACTTGGAGAATTACACCAATACAAGTGAATAATTTTACTTCTGTCTACACTTCACTTTCAGTGAGTCAGTACAGACCGAGAAACGCTGGGGTACCTGATATGTCAGGTACCTTAAGAGGTACGGTCTTATGACTTCACCCACCGGAAAGGGAAGAGGTCCCCTAGAAGATTTGGGTCCCTAGTTTGGGTCCAGAGGGCGTAATCTCCACCTAGGAAATGATCGACTCGGTGTTCCTTCACTTTTGACCTCCAATAATATATACGAAAAAACAAACAAACCGATTCTCTAGTTTATATATGTTTACGTTTTTACTATAAGGTCAAAATTCTTGTCTACTTATGGTTTTTAAAAACCAAAATTATATAAACCATAACATATAACAGGTATAATTTATGACGTCACTTCTGACACTAATAAACATAGAACCTCTTCGATCCATTGTCGGTTTAAAAGAATCAGTCTTCGAAACCTCAAGATATTTTCGTGGATTGTTTCTTAAGTAATCGGTCTCGTACCGACTTGAAATAAATAGTGGTAGGTCTAGTTAGGATTTTCCAAACGATTTCGCGTCCCCTACAATCCTCATCAAAAAGTAAACAATTTACTCATTTCCAGGTTAAACTGGATCTTTCAAAATGTCCGTGGAAACGGTCGTCTCCCATTATATTAGTTTCTGACCCCTGTACTGGTCACACGTCTTGTCCACATACTGACACACTTGAACATCCACTACTCATAAACTAAGATTAACTTTCCTCGAAAGGACGGTGACATGGTACCGGGGACCATGTTCGGGGAGATCCAGACAGGGGAGAATACCAATCTCCGGTAGGTTTCTTAGGTTTCCAAAACTCACAGGTTTAACTGAATCCGAGTAAACGTGGTTCTTGTCAGAAGAAAAACATATAAAAGGTCAGTAAATTCTGATTGAAACCGACATTGACAGTTCCGACGGAGGGGTCTGTAGGGACTTCACGGACATACTTCAGGGACAGTCAACACATGTCAAAAGTCAATATTTCACTTTCGTTGAGAGTGACGTAGAGACAAAATTACGTCCAAAAACGGTTTATAAATAGTTCGTAGATGGTCCGAGACACGGAACATTCCCATCCTCGACCCAACACTTCGTTTCCCACATTCTACACCATAAACACACACTACGAGTGGACAGGAAATGTAAACTGGAGTGACGAAGTCAATACCAACTCCAGTGTCATTTTGACTGGAGGATTTGGAAAGGGGACACTTTTATCGAAGACAGTGTTCGAGAGGCAGAACGTCTAGACCTACCTAGACCTACCTAGGACATCTAGGTAACCCGACCTCTGATCTATGCATCAAGAGGACGGAACAAGTACGTGAGGACGAGGACTGTGGTTTGCTCTATGGACTTGTAGGGACGGGGAGTCGTGCCAGGGACGGTATGTCACAAGTAAATAATAATTCTTTTTATTAAATATATAACATCAGTCGTACTCAATCACAGTGACCATACGATCATTTACAAATTTTGGACTGACAAGAACATTTTACTTTATACAAGAATATTTTTACTTTGTAAAAAACTTTTAACATGACTATATTTCCTACACATCGTACGTAAAATGTTTGTCACTTTATATATCAGAAAATGTAGTCAAGATATTTCAGTTAACTAAAAGTATCGTACAAATACAAATAAAAACTGTTAAAAAAACATAGGTATCAGTTGGACACCAATGTTGACTGTCTACTTAGTCATAACAAACTATAAAAGTGAATGAAATTGATCTTTCTGTTTTCACTTTGTCACTTCTATGCACAATCTGGGAGTAAGTAAGAAGGTTCCACTTAACCTATTTAGAAAAAATTATGAACCTCTTAAACACGATAATTTTACATCGGTCATATCTTACTATGTGAAGTTACATGCAATCATTAGAGAAGTAGTAATAAAAGATTTCTTATCTGTTAATTATTTTTGTTTTCAGGACCAAACATCGTAAATGGTTAAGGGTCCCATATTTAAGAGGGTAGTACCGACTAAAGGTCGATGGTCACACTAGGGTGACGTGTCCGTCGACCCCTCTTCACGTGTCATAACCTGGTAATCAGTCTTAAAGATGGTATATCTGAGTCATGTGTGTTTGATCGATTATAGTAGTTCATCATTTTATTAATCCTACACTATAATTCTTCTCCACCGTTCTTATGTGTCTTCTTGACATGTTTTTTCTAGAAGTGCTGGGCCTATTAGTACTACCACACTAGTGAGTAGATCTCGGTCTGTAAGACCTTCCACTTCAGTTCACCCGGAATCTTTCGTAGTGATGTTTGTTTCGATCACCTCTACTACCTTAAGGTCAACTCGACAAAGTTTAGGACTTTCTACTACGACACTTTCACGACGTGAGTTATACGGTCGTTTAAACCTTTTGAGTCGTCACCGGTGTCCTGACCTTTTCCAGTCAAAAGTAAGGTTAGGGTTTCTTTCCGTTACGGTTTCTTACGAGTTTGATGGCGTGTTAACGTGAGTAGAGTGTGCGATCATTTCATTACGAGTTTTAAGAGGTTCGGTCTGAAACCGTTATGCCCTTGACACTTGAAGGACTACAAGTTCGACCGAAATCTTTTCCGTTTCCTTGGTCTCTAGTTTAACGGTTGTGGGCGACCTAGTAGCTTTTTCGTTCTCTCAAGGTCTTTTTGTAGATAAAGACGAAATAACTGATACGGTTTCGGAAACTGACACACCTAGTGTTCTTTGACACCTTTTAAGACTTTCTCTACCCTTATGGTCTGGTGGACTGGACGGAGAACTCTTTAGACATACGTCCAGTCCTTCGTTGTCAATCTTGACCTGTACCTTGTTGTCTGACCAAGGTTTATCCTTTTCCTCACGCAGTTCCGACAGACAACAGTGGGACGAATAAATTGAAGATACGTCTCATGTAGTACTCTTTGCGACCTGACCTTCTTTGTGTTCGACCTTAGTTCTAACGACCCTCTTTATAGTTATTGGAGTCGTTACGTCTATTGTGGTGGGAATACCGTCTTTCACTTCTCCTTGATTTTTCGGAGAACTATTTTCACTTTCTCCTCTCCCGTTTTCAACCGAATTTCGAGTTGTAAGTCTTTTGCTTCTAGTACCGTAGACCAGGGTAGTGAAGTACCCTTTATCTACCCCTTTGTCACCTTTGTCACAGTCTGAAATAAAAAACCCCGAGNTTCTGCGAATGAGGAACCTTCTTTTCAATACTGGTTGGATCTGTCGTATAAGTTTTCGTCTCTGTAATGAAACGGTTGTTTCCAGACAGATCAGTTCCGATACCAAAAAGGTCACCAGTACATACCTACACTCTCAACCAGACACTTCTTCCGACTCGTGACTTCTTAACTATGAAGACTTGACAAAACAACCTCTTCTGAGAACTCTCAGGGAACCTGACGTTCCTCNGTCGTATAAGTTTTCGTCTCTGTAATGAAACGGTTGTTTCCAGACAGATCAGTTCCGATACCAAAAAGGTCACCAGTACATACCTACACTCTCAACCAGACACTTCTTCCGACTCGTGACTTCTTAACTATGAAGACTTGACACAACAACCTCTTCTGAGAACTCTCAGGGAACCTGACGTTCCTCTAGGTTGGTCAGGTAAGACTTCCTCTAGTCGGGACCCTAAAGAAACCTTCCTTACTACGATTTCAACTTCGAGGTCATGAAACCGGTGGAGTACACGTCCCAACTGAGTAACTTTTCTGAGACTACGACCCTCCCCAACCCCCGTCCTCCTCTTCCCCTGCTGGTTCCTATTCTACCGACCTACCGTAGTGCCTGAGCTACCTGCACTCAGACTCACTTGAGGCCCTCAACTACTACCTGTCCCTCCGGATCGTACGACGTTAAGTACCCCAGCGTTTTTCAACCTGTGTTGACTCGCTGACTTGACTTGACTTGACTACTTATAAGTCATAAATAATGGATGAAAAAATTATATCGACTAAATTAAAATATATTAAATGAAAAAGTATTACTAAAGTACCAAAATCAATTGTCGACTGTACGTCTTAAGGACTTTTCAATTGTCAGAAGAGAGTGTTCGGTCACACTTGACCGAGGTCATTCGGTCTTACCGTATACTCAATCCAAGATATAACTCAGGAGTGTACAAATGTCTGTCCTACCCAGACAAGATTAACCATCCAGGACCTATTCCCTGTCAACAGTCCCGAAGAGACGGGTTTCCAGTTCTCATTCTAGTAGGAGTCTCTCGAGGAGACCCTTAAAGTACGAAACTCTAGGTGAGACAGAACTTACTCTCCCAGGACAATCTTGTATGGAACAAACTGATAAAAGATTACAGATATCTACTACATAAACGAATAAAATTTTTATTCAGATTGTTAAACAGAAGTAATAGATAAAGACGAAATGTATATTGGATTTTAAATCATTGAATTTTATTTATGAATAGAAGAGTAGGTCAAAGACTCTCAGTCTATAGACTCTCTCCGAATCTACTCTCCAAGACCGAGTCAAAGAGTACTCCAGCGTCATCTCTACAGTCCAGTTCTGACGTCATAAACTTCGGGACCGACCAGGGTCTTCTTGACGAAGACTCTACTGAGTAGTGTCCCGACGAAGGAAACGACACGTCTGGAAAGGTATCGCGACGGCCCCATCGGAGTGTTATACCGACGACGAAGAGGGTCTCGGTCTCTAGGGCCTTTTGTTCCGTCCTCCAGGACTTATAGAGGTACTGGTCCAGACTTTAGTGTGTGGTAGTGAAGTCGAAGTAAGACAAGTAATCTTCACTCAGTGTTACAAGTCGGGTGAGTTTCTTTCTCTTTAATTCGATATGGAACACTTCCCTCGTACTTTCTTAAATACTTGTATAAAGGTTGACGGTGTATGGTATCAAAATCTATTGAAGTCAAGTAAAACAATAAGATTAAACACGAAAGTTTGACATGTTAAAATAAATGAAAAATTATCGAGTAACACAAAACAAAAATCAATTAACACCCCAAAAAAAACAACAACAACAATAAAAATATCTGTAATACCTGAAGTTTTTTTATAAGTGTTGGATTTTAAACCCTCAACACAAAATAAGTCACCCTTAAAAATCCTGAATTTGGACCCCCCGTCGTAGAGTCCATTGGGACTCTCTTGACGAGACTACACCACTCCCTATCCCCCGTCCAATATATCTTTAAAACGTTGTGTTTCCCATCCATCAGTGTTATACTTTTCTACTGAAAAATTTTCTTTTGGTCTATAGGTTTTAATTCCTGAAAATCGTGTTTCAAATCGTGAAAAGATTCATACCCTTCAACGTTCTCAGACCCGAGTGACTTTAGTAAGGAAACTATACGTATGGAGTCGATAGATCCCAGTCATAGGACTCAAAAGTGTGGGACTCAAAAGGGTCCCGAGTGACATCCCTCACCGACATCAGACTATCAACGATATACCGTCCATAAGAAAACGAAGGACTCAAGGGTAGTCCAGAGTTATCGAAAGAAACCTCCTGACGTCAATGACTACTGACACTGTAAGAACAAATGACTATACCGTCCTTCATAAAGTAAAGAGTTGTGACAATAGAAAATAAGTAGGATTTCTGAACAAACACTGAAAACAGTGATTATAATAAGTAACTACAATAAATAGACTTTGTAAACAACTAAAACACTAACTTAAGTCTCAAAAGTAAACATGAAACGCAAAAAATAAAATTGATAATATTAGAAAATTATTAACCTGAATAAAAATTGAAGGATACGAAAGGAACAAATAGAGATAATCGGACGAAAGAACTAAACTTTGAATCTTGATAAAATACAAAATTGACTGTGTTAAATTGGTTTGTACAAGAATACTGTTAAGAGTCCAGAAACTATTAATACCGTAATAAATCTGTAAAGCTCCACTCACCCTCGATACCGAAGGGGTGTTGACTTTGACAACCCATAACAAAACCCCCAAGGTTTCTCGAGGTCATGGTATCAGGAAATACAGAGTCGTGTCTTTTCTAAAGTAGTTCTCCGTTTCACTATTCTTGACTAAGCAATCTTATCCTGTGGACACGCCAGATGTTCACCCAACCGTTCCCCCACGACACGGGACTTTTGAATGACCCGATGTCAAAATATTAGTTTCCTTTTTACCCCTCCCCCTCCTCTCGAAGGAACTGAAAGAACTCATCTGCAGGACAAAAGTAGTAGTCGAGGAGGAGGTCCAACTCGTGCCCTCAAAAAGGGAAGTCGCAGTTCGACCCAGGTGTTTACTAACAAAAAATACACACGTCTCTCGTACAGGAGTCCTAGTAATTGAACGACTCGTCCTACACCAGAGTACGGTGGTAACAAAGTAACAAACCCCCGTACGGAGCACGAAGACGACGTACCAAAACAACGATTCGCTCGGACGAACCAAAAACACCAATTCGTTTGGACGAAAGAACTTATTAGTAATAGAATGACCCCAGAAAGTATAAAAAAGATGAATATCAGCGGATCGACCTAATTGATAAATTAGTAGATGAAGCAGAGAAATGAAACAGGGATAGTATGTATCGGTGTGATTTCTCACTATACAGTCCTGTTTTCTTCAGAAACTGGCGTAAACCGGTATAGGAACCCACCATTTCTAAGGGATCTCCTCTTTTATCGTTGGGTGAGGTCATAAGAACGGACCTCTTAGGGAACCTGTCTCCCCGGACCACCCGATGTCCGATATCCCAACGTTTCTCAGTCTGTACTGACTCGTTCGTCCGTGTCTGTGTTTTGTCGGTACAGAACAGATATTTGATTCACTTCTAAGGTGGACGACGGTAAAGTCGTAAGACGGTGTGTGAAATATCCTTTCTGTCCCCTTCGTGTGACTGTGGCGGGCGGAACCGGTCCGTGGTATCATTGACAAACGCACTCAATAAAATACTGTCTTCCAGGGTCATTCCTCGTGTCTTGATTATTTGGTAGTGGTTGGTCTTCTCAAGTCCTTTCCAGTTTTCCTCTACGGTGTACAGGATGGCGGAGGGTCTTAGGAGTGACCGTAGGCAGAACCGACTCGTTACGTACACGGTGGTCCTTCCTGGGACGCAGTCTTACTAACTGATTTCTGTTGGACCTTTGATTAGTGTCATGGTATTTTGGGCGCTCACGCTCGGCACACCGTCACGTCAAGAGGACCCAACCGACTACCACCCCATGACCCACCACAGTGTCTCCAATTGTAATAGTCAGGAACCCGAGGTCCTCCGGACCCCGAGACATGAGGACCGGTAGTTCGTTAATTATAGAAGGTAAACAACCTCTCCCCTCCAAAAAATGGAGATGTCTTGTTGAGTCCTTTACATGTAATAATAGATCCATGAAGTCCGAGTCTCCAATTTCGCAGACGGAGGTTACGCCCTCTGGCCCCAAGCTAGGGACCCAGCCCTTCAAGGGACCTCTTCCTTTACCGTCGGGTAAGATCATAAGAACGAATCTCTTAGGGTGTCTGCCTCCTCGGAACATCAGATGTCAGGTACCCCAGCGTTTCTCAGCCTTTGTTGACTCGCTGGAGTGAAAACTGAAGTGAAAGTGAAAGTCACCGTTTATCTACCCATTTGTTACCTTTGTCACTCTCTAAAATAAAAGAACCCGAGGTTTTAGTGACGTCTACCATTGACGTCAGTACTTTAATTTTCTGCGAACGAGGAACCTTCTTTTCGACACTATTTGGATCTATCGTATAATTTCGTCTCTATAATGAAACGGTTATTTCCATACAGATCAGTTTCGATACCAAAAAGATCAGTACATACCTACACTCTCAACCTGGTACTTCTTCCGACTTGGGATTTCTTGACTACGAAAACTTGACACTACAACCTCTTCTGAGAACTTTCAGATAACCTGTCGTTCCTATAGTTTGGTCAGTTAGGATTTCCTTTAGTTAGGACTTATAAGTAACCTTCCTGACTACGCCTTCGAGGTTATCAAAACCGGTGGACTACACTTCTCGACTGAGTAACCTTTTCTGGTTTCGACCCTTTCTGACTTCCGTCTTCCTCTTCCCCTGTTGTCTCCTTCTCTACCAACCTACCGTAGTGGCTGAGTTACCTGTACTCAGACTCGTACGAGACCCTCTACCATTTCCTGTATCTTCGGACCGCACAACGTCAGGTACTCAGTCTGTACTGACTCGCTGACTCGTTGTTGTTTCATAAAGACTCTCCTCCTATACCCCCTTCCGAACGGAGGGTTAGGTTCTGGGGTACCTTAGGAGGAACCGTTGTTGAAAGAAACTCCGAGGAGAACCTCCTGTTGAAAAATTGTTCTTTTCCTTATTTCCAAATCTATTTTCCCCTAATTAACACTTAAACTGTCTCCACGGGTGTCCCAGGACGAGTTAATGTTATTGTATTTTAAATTTCAGAATTTAAACAAAAATGGAATATATACTTAGTAAAGATAATAAGACAAATAACCCAAGAAACACGGAAATTGAAGAGTCAGTGGAAAAATAAATCGTGTAAAAATCTAAAGTGTAAAGGAATTATTTCCTAAATTGATGGAAAATAAAAATGATACTCCAACAAAAAACATTAGTATCCGTCACTCATACCTCTCGCATCAGGTGCGATATTTGACATCATTAACTTTATAAAGAAGAGAAGACAGAGACACAGACCGAAATTTTAGAGGAATCACCTAAAGCATTTCTCTTAATTTGTCTAAGAGGGTTATGGTGGTGGGAGGTAAAGTAGGACAAATTGGTATCTCTCAGTGTCTAAATTTGTAAACATCCGGTTATTTCTAAGAGGGAAACAGTTTGTGAATAAACTTAGTAACTTCAAAATAATAAACGGTACAAAGTGTGGAAAATAACAGATTTAAGACATTACATCAGTCCCAAGAGGTCTCTCTGTCTTGGTTATCCGATATATATCTATCTACATTCCCCTCTAAATAATATCCTAAACCGAGTGTGTCAATTCCTCCGACTCTTGAAGACAATATGTTAGACGGTAGACTTTCGGTCACCACACTAAGTCAGACTTAGACTCCCAGACTCTTGTTCCTCGAGGTTACACACTCCCGTTCTCTTCTACTTTCAGTCGAGTGTCTCTCTCGTTCTTAAGTGGGAAGAGACGGAATAACAAGACATGTCTCTGGGTTCCCAACGGAATATAGGTTGGGGAAACCACACCCGTCTACAGAAATGAGTCAGACTACTAAGTTTACGACCAGAGGAGGTCTTTGTGGAAATGTCTGTGTTGGGTCTTTGTTACGAAATGGTCACTATACCCGTAGGGAATCGGGTTAGTTCAACTGTGTATCAATTGGTAGGGTCAGTGGTTTAATGTCCATTCATATGTGAGTCCCTTTCTTATGAAAGAACCAGTCTTACCCGATACAAGACGACGTCATTTGGGGTCTTAGAGTCCTACAGTCACCACAGAGGAACGAACAACTCAGGGAAACTACGACGACCAGAGAACTGGTTTCCTTTTTTCTCAAGATACCTCCCAGAGTACGATTTGTAATGTACGAGAACGACCTTTACTGTACACAATCAGGAGTGTCAAGTAACTGGGATCCTCGGAGGACGGGGGTCGGTGTCCACCCGGTCAGTCTCGGTAGAACCGTCCACAGACCTTCGACCTCTTAACCTCTACGAACCGTTTCCGTGTCACAGATGGAGCTTGTGGGAGCATACCACAGTAATCCCAATTTTTGTTGAACGTTTTTAAGTAATCACTTATCATTAATGTTACCGTCATAGTCACGACCGTCATGACCGTTTTCCTCTTCTCCCACCGTCTCCTCCTCTGTTTGTAGCAATGGCTGAGTTATCTGTGCTTAAACTCGTTTGAGACCCTCTATCACTTCTTGTCCCTTCAGACCGTACGACGTCAAGTACCCCCAGTGTTTCTCTGTGTCTAATCGTTGAGTTGTTGTTTTGACCACGAAAATAAAAATAACCGGTGTGATACACCGTACATCCTAGAATCAAGGGATCGGTCCCTACCTTGAATGCGGAAGACACAACCTTCTCGTTTCAGAATTGACGACTTGGTAACCCTTCAGGGTCATACACCCCCTGCGAGGAATCTCTCTCCGTCACCTTGAAGGGAGTCGTTTCGGCTCCCCAGGGCTCCTCTTCACTCGGACGACAGGTGGTTGGGTCAGGGAGCCGCTCGCTATCTGTTAGTCTGCGCTACCCCCAAGGTAGATTCGTCAAGGCGAAATAACGGTGTTTGAGAACCAAATATATCCGTTCGTTCCCCCAAAACGCTCCCTGAAAGGTATCAACGTGGTTAGTGTAATTTCCAGTTTAGCAGTACGCGGAAGTAACATTGTCTTCAGACACCACTAGTGCGCGACAGGTACACGTCCCTTTAGTTCTCTCGGTTAGTTTTCAAAACTGTTTGTTGAATCCGGTGTGGGAGTAGAGAAGGCGGTCCGCGGTAGAATCGAGATTTGGTGTTTCGATCGGGAAGAAAAAATTCCAAAGGGTAAATCCCGGGGTGTAGAGGGAAAAAATAAAATAAATTCGGGAGCTCTGTAAATATAACTACAAGACATCTCGTTCCGCATTTCGACATCCGCCGGTTGGAGGTCGGAGTGGTCGGGGAGAGTACCGACACGGGCAGAATCCAACGGGAGGAGACCCCCAGAATGGGCAGTAACCGATAGGTCGGTGGAGAACCCCCGATCCGTCTTAGAGAGATCTACTACCCTTAGACCTTGAGAAATAGACAGAGCCAATTAGAGAACTTCCCGATTTAATTAGGTCCCCAAAANAGATTCGTCAAGGCGAAATAACGGTGTTTGAGAACCAAATATATCCGTTCGTTCCCCCAAAACGCTCCCTGAAAGGTATCAACGTGGTTAGTGTAATTTCCAGTTTAGCAGTACGCGGAAGTAACATTGTCTTCAGATACCACTAGTGCGCGACAGGTACACGTCCCTTTAGTTCTCTCGGTTAGTTTTCAAAACTGTTTGTTGAATCCGGTGTGGGAGTAGAGAAGGCGGTCCGCGGTAGAATCGAGATTTGGTGTTTCGATCGGGAAGAAAAAATTCCAAAGGGTAAATCCCGGGGTGTAGAGGGAAAAAATAAAATAAATTCGGGAGCTCTGTAAATATAACTACAAGACATCTCGTTCCGCATTTCGACATCCGCCGGTTGGAGGTCGGAGTGGTCGGGGAGAGTACCGACACGGGCAGAATCCAACGGGAGGAGACCCCCAGAATGGGCAGTAACCGATAGGTCGGTGGAGAACCCCCGATCCGTCTTAGAGAGATCTACTACCCTTAGACCTTGAGAAATAGACAGAGCCAATTAGAGAACTTCCCGATTTAATTAGGTCCCCAAAACACCCACGGATTGCACCCCGAGGAAAAGGTACTGGACCCGTTCGTATTGAAAAAACGACATTCGCGGATAACGCCTGACTCTAAAAAAAAAAAAAATTGAAATTGTAATGTTCGCCTTATTGTTTTTGTTCGTTTATCTTCCGTAAAAATTTGGTCCATTTACCTGAAACATGGGTCAGGGTATCTAGACAACGAGGGAAAAAGTGGACAATTCTCAGTAAATTGTGACCTTTTCGACAGTCTGTTTTCGACCCCATAGAGTGTAGCGTCAGATACGTGCGGTTCTGTGAGTTACAGAGCTAGCGAGACCGTACCTCTAGTTCGACAACAACCTCAGGGCAATACCGCTTAGAGTCCACAAGCTCAACCAAACTTTAGGAGTTCGTCTCCGTCACCTATACAACAAATATTGGAGCTACCAGACTCGAACAACTTGAGAGTCGTGCCTACGACTGTGACAACATGGGAGTACCAACTACCGGAACACACAGCAATTTGGGTCCGAAGTTTCTACGATTTTTGACAACGTGTCGGTACCGTTACTGCTTCCAGTCGTTCCTCTCCTATCCATTAGGTTGTTAGTGGTCCTCGTCACAGGTGGTCCCAGCGGCGTAGCTAGACTTTCCCTTCTTTTCTAATGGAGTCCTTGAAAAACAAGAACCCGAGTTATACACTCACAGAGAAAATTAGACACAGTTAAAACTTTAAACTGGAGAGCACATTTAACTTCTAAGGAACGACCGTGGGTATATCCCGACCCCAGGGAACCTACACCAGGGGGGTCTCCGGTGCTATCGTCTCTCCCGGAACCAGTAGCGGAGCCATTCCCGAAGTCAGACTCGGACTTCCCGTCAGCTTTATCTCGCCCAGACTACCGAGACACAGGGGTACAGAAACCACCGATGTTAGGTAGCGAGGTATCTCGCCAGAAAGACAGGACGTGTTCGGTTGTATACCAGACTCAAGTAGGGAAGGGTCTGATTATCGGATTGTTTAACTAGAGAGTCCCCGGGGTCTCCCTTAAAAGAGACATATGAGAAAAGGTGGGCTAGATACTTCCACCTCTCCAGAAATAAATAAACTCACTACGGGCTATATCCCCCGAGTGACCCCGGGAGGCGTTCGAAAAAGGTCCGTCGGTTTGTATACGTGGTATGGACTAGAAATATT
This sequence comes from Capra ibex, assembly GCA_006410555.1. Lineage (NCBI taxonomy): Eukaryota > Metazoa > Chordata > Mammalia > Artiodactyla > Bovidae > Capra > Capra ibex. The sequence continues at coordinate 34,176,182 of SJYO01052474.1, forward strand.
CCTCGTCCTTACCACCGGACAACTCCAGGACATGAGGTAACTAGACTGCTATAGGTCTTTCAGTGGCCCTATCGTCCCAACCGTCGAACTAAAGAAAGACGGACTCGTACTGTGAGAAGGAACTCTTTCCGTGTGGTAAACTACATCCACAATGACCCCTCGTGACGGAATGTATCGTAGAAGGTCAGGACCCAGCATGTTCCAACTACTCGGTCCGGGACCTCTTATCAAAGACGGGTGCCCCTCAAGTCCGGTAGGAGACGGTGACGGAAAAACTCGAGAAAATTTAGTAACCGGAGGGTCCCCATGGTCCGATGACCGGATAAGGGGGGACCCAATTGCAAATGTCCTTTCCGAACCCAGCCCGACCATTTCCCGTCGCTCCTAGAGGTTCCCAGGGGCCCTATCCAAGAGGGAAGGGTTCCACTGGAGTACCAGAAAGGGTGGGTTCCACGAGGGCTTTAAAGGAGTTTACCCCCTCCGTCCCTCCCCGTGTCTAGAGAGGGGACCCGAGGACCAGAGTCCCGTAGTCTCCCCAGAGATAAGAGAAGACGGGGAAATAGTAGGGACTTTCCGAGGGTACCGGGTGATAAGCGAGATCTCAGAAATAAGGGATGTCAGAGAAAACGATATAAAACAAGGCTGTACTGGGTAAGGAGTACTATGAAAAGGGTAACAAAAAGACTAAAACTTAATCCCCATGCACATAGTCACTGTACGAGGAGTGAGGCACTTTTCGTCTCGAACTCCCGGTTTTACCAGTCTGTCTTGGGATTCCCCCCGAGGAGTGGTAAAACTTGGAGAGTGACGGATCGTTCCCAAACATGAGCTAGAGTTCACAGGGTTCTCTTGTCTAACCGGCTTCGTTGGGTCCCCCGATTGGTATGTTACCAGGGGGTCTGGAATTACCGGACTCGCAGTCTTTAGAGTTCAGGGGACGAATACTCGTATATAGAGTCACGGGACTCACGCCCGAGTAGTCTAAAGGACCATAATAAAGGGTGCGACGGCTCTCTCTTATCTTTCTTTTCAGTGACTCTTGTTGGTGGTTTTTAGGATGGCCCTCACTACCACCGGTCTTTTAACCCGAACACCATACGAAAACTTTGACAAATACACGGACACAGCAACGTGCCTTCAAAAGAACAACCCCCGCCCGTGGGATCTCCAAAGATCGGGCAAGGTACTGGGGGAATAGGACAGTGCCCTCAGAAGTTCACCGTCCGCGGGATTACCGGAAATTCACGGACTGGGCACGGGTGTCCCTTCTAAGATCCGGTACAGGAGTCAATTCTTACTAATTTCCTCTCAAAGTGGGCCAGTCCGAGATCAATGCCTCCGAGTGAACAACGCCCCGGAAGTTTCAGGCGGTCTCTCACCGGGATCGGTCCTGAATAGTTGACGGAGGTGTTGGCAAGTGGACAAGTGACTTTGAGGGCTTTTTCCGCAATTCCTGTCTAGTCTTATCTTCTTTTCTTTCTTTTATTCAGTCCTCTCAAAAAACGGTGAAGGGAGTTTTGTCTCCCCCCGGGTGGAACTTCAGGCCGAATGGAGCCCGTTATGAGGAGATTTCCCCTCGAGGCACGACGCTGGTCGGATCCCAGGAAGCAGCGAGGAAGAAAGTCTCGGCGTGCCACTGTGGTGGAGACAGGCAGACGAAGTACGGGGTGCAACCCGCGGTCAAAGACGGCCCCCGCGAGGTGTTTCTCTCCGTCACCTTGAAGGGAGTCGTTTCGGCTCCCCAGGGCTCCTCTCCACTCGAACGACAGGTGGTTGGGTCGGGGAGCCGCTCGCTGTCCCCAAGGCAGATTCGTCAAGGCAAAATAACGGTGTTTGAGAACCAAATATATCCGTTCGTTCCCCCAAAACGCTCCCTGAAAGGTATCAACGTGGTTAGTGCAATTTCCAATTTAGCAGTACACGGTATCAACGTGGTTAGTGCAATTTCCAGTTTAACAGTACGTGGAAGTAACATTGTCCTCAGATACCACTAGTGAGCGACAGGTGCACGTACCTTTAGTTCTCTCGGTTAGTTTTTAAAACTGTTTGTTGTCCGGTGCGGGAGTAGAGAAGGTGGTCCACGGTAGAATCGAGATTTGCCGTTTCGATCGGGAAGAAAAAATTCCAAAGGGTAAATCCCGGGGTGTGGTCATGACCACCAAAATTTGACAGATGGAAATTTGATGAGAGACTTAATTATTTTTGACAGAGGAGACAGTCTGTAGACTTTACCACGGGTGTCACACTACTCGGGAGTCGATTGGTGTGGTGAGTACAGGGGAGGGTGACCCACTCAATTTATGAAGGTTTCTCAGTCAATATATAAGAGGGTTTGAACAAATACGGTCAATACGAATAAACAATATTAATGTATTAAGTCAATTTATCATGTATTATAATATTTTATACTCCCGTCTTTCTTCGTACCTATCTAGAGAAATTTTTGACGATGACTGTATACATTTCCGATGTAGTATAAAATTATATGTATGTTTAGTGGGTCTCTACCACAATCTTCCGTCTAGACTAAGACGTCCAGACCCACCCCGGACTGGAGCGACGGTTGACTGTCACTATAACGATCAGTAGGTGTCTACTGGGACAATTTTCTTTTAAGACTCTGTCAATGTTTTCGATTAACCTTGAAGTAATTTTAGGTCTTCCTATACTGAAAGTCCAACGAGACAAACACGAATTGCAAAAGATGTTAGAACGAGGTGAAATTCCTTCGACCTGTACCCCTCGTACGTACCTTCACTTTGGTAATCCAAACAAAACCCCTTGAGTCTTCTCGTGGTTAGAAAATACAGAGTCGTATCTTTCTTAAGTTCTCTGTTTAACTATCTATTCTTCGCTGAAGAATCTTATCCTACGAACACTCCGAATGTTCTCCCGGTCGCTCTCTCACGACGTGGTTCTTGAATCACCTGATATCAAAATATTAGTTTCCTTTTCACCCCTCCCTTCTTCTGGCGAAAGAAGGAGTGAAAACTCTTCTCTAGTACGAAGGCAGTGGTGGAGAAGGAGGTACAACCGTCCCCGTAAAAGAACAGCGAGGTACCAGTTCGACCTTACAGTAACCGTGATACCTTTTTAATAAAGTCCAAAGTCATGTTACTCCAAGAAAGTGAAACTTTACAGTGGAAAGGTATTTAAAAACACAAAATACACACGTCTCTCACACAGGATTCCCGGTAATTGAATGATTCGAAGGGCCCGTCCTACACCCAGAGTACGGTGGTCACAAAATAACAAACCCCCGTATTGAGTAAGAACACGAAGTACCGAACAACGATTCGTTCGGACGAACCAAAACACCAATTCGCTTGGACAAAAGATTTCACTAGTAATTGAATGTCTCCAGAAGGTATAAAAAAGAATGTCAAGGGATCACCCTAATTGATAAATTAATGGATGAAACAGGGAAATGAGACAGGGGGAGTCTTCGACGTACTCTCAACGTCGTCTCAACGAGTCTCAACGTTGGACACAGTGTTTCCACCACACTTGGGGTGAGACCTCTTTATCAGTTTCTTTTCTGGACCTGGGTCAACATTTTTTCATCTATAAACGACAATCCTTACTTTTCAAAGACCACGAAAAAATAACAAAAATTCATTAAGGAATTAGTTTCGTGAAAAAGGTGACTGTCAATATAACCTCTTCTTCCGACGACGACGACGATTTAACGAACAGCACAGGCTGATATCAGTCGGGTGGTCCGAGGGGGTAGGGACCCTAAGAGGTCCGTTCTTGTGACCTCACCCAACGGTAAAGGAAGAGGTTACGTACTTTCACTTTTCACTTTCACTTCAACGAGTCAGTACAGGTTGAGAATCGCTGAGGTACCTGACGTCGGATGGTCCGAGGAGGTAGGTACCCTAAAAGGTCCGTTCTTCCGATCAAGGTATAATGTCCTTAAAAATCCTGAAGTCCGGGACCTCCGTCGTAGAGTTCTTTGGGACTTTCTTAAGGTTCCTCCGTTTCACCCCTTGGTCTAATATATTTTCAAAACGTTGTTACCCGTCCATCAGACTTACAGTTTTTAAATAACAATTAATTTCTTTTGGTATATAGGGTTCACTTCCTTCAATCGTCAAAAGATATATACCCTACTATCATCTCAGACCTGAATGACTTTAGTAAGGAAACTACACGTGGACGTGGAGTCGAGAATAGTCCCCGGTCATAGAAAAGAAAAAGTGTATAACTCAAAGGAGTCCCGAGTGGAACCCCTTACCGATGACAGATTTCGACGAGGTGCCGTCCATAAGAAAAGGAAACACTCAAGGAAGTCCCGAGTAGTCGCGGACAACCTCACGATATTGACGACTACTAACACTGTAGGAAACAAATGACTATACCGTCCGTTATAAGGTAAAGATAAATGGTCACTTTCAGAGATTGTGAAAAGCGTTAATTGGTCTGAGGTTCGTCTCTGTAGACTTTTAAGGTCGGTTCCGATGGAGTAACGATTCAAAGGTCGTATGGAAAATATATCTTATACTATCGTCTGGACGTCGTATAGAACTTGGAACCTCACAAAACACATAACGAAACAAAAGATTACGTCCCTTCTAATAATTGACACCATCTATAAGTTGTGAAGTCTTAATAAGACCCCTCTCTTCGTCGACTCGATTCACCTAAGTTCACTTATTAGGAGAAGTGAGACCATAACCGAAGTGAGTTGGTACCAGTAACCACTCCTTTACACAAAATATCAGTATCTCCCTTTCCCCTCCCTCTTAAAGAAGTACCGTACTAATTTAGGACTATTCGAACTCACTAAAAGTTTTCTTATTACTGTTACTTTATATAATCACACCCCCTCAGTACCCAACTCCTAATAAAGAGTATTTCATAGGTCAACCAGTCGCTACATAAATGTTGTTCTTATTAAAGTCTAGGAGTAGAAGATCTCTGACAGGTTCCTGGTCTCTCGAACGTCGACATCCTATTTAACTCTTTACCGGGGAGATTGTCGGTAGGGTTGACCCCTTCAGAGTACCAAATGTTTATTTGGGTAGACATGTGTGTAGGAAAAGGGTGTTACGAATGGGAGGTATAAGATTTGAAACGAGATGGAACAAATTAAGGCAATTCCAACATTTCCTCATAAGATGTGTTTGATAAATAAATAAGGACTAGATCCAGGTCAGAACCAAAAACTGACGACTATCCAAGTGACCCACTTAATTGTAATTTAGAGTTTGATCTCAGATAGAGTTCATAGTAAGAAATAAAAAAATTTTAAAATAACCTCATATCAACGGAATGTTACAACACAATCAAAGATGACATGTCGTTTCACTTAGTCGATATAATATCGGGGAGAAAAAAACCTGAAAGAAGGGTAAATCCAGTGGCACCTCCAGACTCAGCACAGGAGACTCGGAATGTCACACAAGAATAATTAATAGACAAAAGATGTATCATAGTTATCACATATTTACAGCTAGGGTCAGAGGATAAACAGAACTCTGGTCTGACCTTCTTTTGTAAAGGGAAAGGTACACGTACGACTCATCCTGGAGGTACGTTCATGGATGGTCCGTTCTGACCTCCTCCCCCTCCTCCACCCTTTACCCACTCACTACAGTCCCCACTGGATCGACAGTCGAGAACTGAGACAGACAGGTACGTGAGGATCGAAACTGAATTGTAAATGTAAACACGGTTTTTCAAGTAGACCCAAAAAGGTATTCCAGAACGTCTTTTTGGGTTTACTTGAACTTGTTATTACCTTGTTATACAAGGTAAAAGATACATAAAAATCGTAATACCCAAAGATTGAATGACAGTCATACATCGTGTACGATACTAAAAACAGGTGCGGAGCGTCCGGTGAACGAATTAGTAACAGACATGAATTAGACATGACTCAGATAGGTCACGGAGTGTTCGGTGAACGATTCAGTGAAAGATACGGAATATAACGAATACGTACGGTAGTAAAATAAACGAAAAGAATAGAGAAATCGACTCAACTTATTAGAGTTTTCTATGTAGTCTAAGTGTATAACGTCATTTTATCCTCCTGACTACCCTTTTATGTTACACTTTTTACGTAAAAACTACCGAATCGGATTTTAACGACGACGAAATTGTTTACCATGTAATGACTTCTAAGAAAAATTTCTTCAAGAAGTTGATTAAGAGGACTACCATGTAATAAGTAAAATTCTTTAACCTTTTATGTCTTTTCGTATTTTTACTTTACTTTTAGTAGGAACTATGGTGGTGGAACACCATTAGTTACCGTTGTAAAACCACACGATATAAAAAAATCAGAATAAAATCATCTGTAGAAAGGAGTTGACAATTCTAAAATGTAAAAAAAAGACATAAAACTGAAAGGGGATCTATAATGTTGTATGTTGTATGTGTAGAAGGACGGTATAAGTAAATTACTACGTTTATCTAGAATCCCAAACATTGAGTCACTTAGTACAGGAAGAAAAACCTAAATAACTCACAAAGCCCAAAAGATATTACATACATCGGGACGGACTTACCTAAATACGTATTCCGAAAAAGGAGAGTATGATAAACGCTTCTTACCACCATCCTATTTATAAACTTTTCTTGATTGTAAAAATTCCGAAATCTCTATACCTTTTTGATCTAAGGTAATCTCAACAAAGACGAACATATGGGTACCAAGGACTTCGATCTTTCCAACTCAACTCCTATATCAGATTAAAGACGTAAATAACCCTTCAATTAGTACACAATTTACGACTGGATTGTACTCTAAAAGACAGAAATTCTCAAACCCTATGAGCCAGTAAGAGGTTAATCTTCGTCATATACTTTGTGATTATTAGGGGTACATACACGGGTGGAGGGAGAGAGAGGGAACAAAGGTATTTTGGATTGGTTTAAAGTCTCTACTACAGAAAGGAACTAATCGAGGGGAGAAAAATTAAGGAACACCGTTGGGTCTAGACACCCATGTCGGTCCGTTTACGGAGTTGTCCTCGCCTCCACCACAGAATTGGACAATAATGAAAGGCACTCGGTTTTTCCACCCGACACCGTCGCTTACAATTCGGGAGACGATCGAGGACACTCCGTCCAAGACTCTTTCAAACCAGACTTCCTCTGTGACTTTCTCCTCCGTTCGGACAACAAACTACTCGCTCTCCAAAAAAGGGTGTCTTTAAACATTTAGTGACATACGGGTAACGACAACGTTGTCCATATTAAACAAAAGATCTGTCTCCCTGTGGATCTACCATTTGGACTGAACTTTTGATATCCATTGACAGTGAACAATGATTAAGATGTATAGAACTTTCTTTTTCTTAGCAATTACTACACCACTAATAATGACCCCAATGTCCGAATATTCCTCCCGTCAATTGAACCCAGAAGGCTTTGTCGCACCGACACAAGACACGAAATACACTCTTTCAACAGTCCAGGTCCCACACGAGACAATGGAAGGTGGTACAAAGGATTCTCTTGTGAGTCGAACTAGCGTGTGTCTTTCCGTGGAGGTAATGCATTCTGACCGACCCGACGACTACATGAACCACGAACTTGGGTCCCAAGGACCCACCTCGGTCCAGGAAGGGAGGAGACGAAGTCTCCCGTTTATAGCACGCTATGAAACGAAGAGTCCGACCGTGGTAGTCACAATGCTAGTTACCTTTAGAAAGATTACTGTACTGACAGAAGGAAGGAGGGACTAAGATAGTCTTCTATCAGTAAAACAAACAAGAATTAAAACTGTAATACATCTTGAAGTCAAAAAAACCATAAAATTTTAAAACAATAAAATTAAGTTTTTTATCCTACAGAGAAGTGGGCTAAAATACAAAAAATTTAATCAAAAAATAACCTCATATCAACTAAATGTTTCAAAACAAAATCCACATGTCGTCTTTCTTAGTCAGTATGCATATGTATACGGGTAAGAACTAAGAAAAGAGCGTATCCAGTAACGTCTCACAACTTATCTCAAGGGACACGACATGTTTTCCAAGAATTATTATCAATAGATAAGATGTATACCACCACACATATACAGTTAAGATTAGAGGGTTATAGGGAGGGGGATGAAGGGAGGACCATTGGTATTCAAACTAAAATAGAACTGGGTTTACACAGAATGATAAAGATTCTGTTAATAAAATAATTTATAGATCCCGAATCTATCGTAACAAGTGTAAGTCAACAAAACGAAACATCCCTCATCTGACGTGAAACCACTGTTTGTCGGTCGGGGACTCACTGTTGGATTAGTCGTAAACACAACAGGTTCCAACCCCGACAGTGTAAAGGGTCGATAAACCGAAACTGAGAGTCTTCCATTAAACACGTACTTTAGAGGACGAAGGAACTAAGTCGTGGGAGTCTCTACGTCGACGGACGAGGTCCTAGTCTTGGTAGGACTCAGCCTCTATACTGACCCTAGTCTAACTCTACGATCCTCACACCCAAGACACCGAAGAAAGTGGTATGTATAATCGATTATTCAGTGAAGACAACTAAAAATTAATTCAAAATCTCAATTTGACGTCATTTATTTTTTATTTGAAAAATAAATGACTTTTAAATTCGGGAACCACCTAAATTTTGGGTATTTCTTATCAAACACTATTCTTTTTTTTTTAATGCGTATTCTCAAAATAAAAAGGAGAGGTGAACTCGACAAAAAAAGTTCGTACACACACACGTACAAGTACACACACATACAAGTAAAGTATTTTCGGGAGTAAGTAATATCCTAACAGCAACAACAAATCAACGATTCAACACAGACTGAGAACGTCAGGACACCTGACATCGGGGGGTCCGAGGAGACAGACATTCCTAAAGGGTCCGTTCTTATATCTTCACCCAACGGTAAGGGAAGATGTCCTCTAGAAGACTGGGTCTCTAGTTTGGACACAGAGGACGAACCGTCCACCTAAGAAATGGTGACTCTGTGTACCCTTCGAAATAATATCCTATGGTCACTCGATAAAACTCCTGTCCAAGTAGATAGAACTTGGGTGAGTGTATCAGGTCAATTAAGAATTTATTTTCCTTTTACATAATAATTAACCTTGTATTTCTGTAGGGGAGGGACCAGGATCACATGGAAAGACATTCCACTATATCAGTTTTCCTGTTGACAATCTTTTTATAAAGAATAAGACACATGTAAGTTCCTTTAATCCTTCCTTCTCTTTTCTTCTTTCTTTTTTTGTCTTAAAAAAAAAAGAAAACCCCCATAGTCGTTCCGTGAGTAATTCACTCTCCCTTCGTCTTTCGAGGAAGGAGGAATTTGTATAAAAGACATATTACTCGAGTATGCTTAATCTCTTTCCGTGACGAAGGAATCTTGAGAGAGGACCGTAAGCGCCTTCCCGTCATGACGTCGGTACTGTAATTTTCCGTCAATGATGAACCTTCTTTTCGATACTGGATGGATCTGTCGGATAATTTTTCGTCTCCGTAATGAAACGATTGTTTCAAAGCAGATCAGTTTCGATACCAAAAAGGTCATCAGTACATACCAACACTCTCCACCTGATATTTCTTTCGACTCACGGATTCTTAACAATGAAAACTTGATACCACAAACTCTTCTGAGAACTCTCAGGGAACAAGACGTTCCTCTAGGTTGGTCAGGTAGGATTTACTTTAGTCAGGACCTATAAGTAACCTTCCTGACTACGACTTCGACTTTAACGTTATGAAACCGGTGGACTACGCTTCTCGACTGAGTAAACTTTTCCGGGACTACGACCCTTTCTAACTTCCATCCTCCTCTTCCCCTACTGTCTCCTACTCTACAACAGCAACAACAAATCAACGATTCAACACAGACTGAGAATGTTAGGACACCTGACATCGGGGGGTCCGAGGAGACAGACATTCCTAAAGGGTCCGTTCTTATATCTTCACCCAACGGTAAAGGAAGATGTCCTCTAGAAGACTGGGTCTCTAGTTTGGACACAGAGGGCGAACCGTCCACCTAAGAAATGGTGACTCTGTGTACCCTTCGAAATAATATCCTATGGTCACTCGATAAAATTCCTGTCCAAGTAGATAGAACTTGGGTGAGTGTATCAGGTCAAGTAGTGGTTGAACCTGTACTCAAACTCGTTCGAGACCCTCAACCACTACCTGTCCCTTCGGACCGTACGACGTCAGGTACTCCAGCGTTTCTCGACCTGTATTGACTTACTGACTTGAGTTGACTCATGATTATAAGATGTTTCGACACTATAGACGACTCACTTACCGAGGGGACTTCCACATGTACTGGTAGACCTGTCGACACCCGTCACTAGGACGTCTCTCCTGTCTCCACAGTACTGGGTCCACCAACGATACTCAGAAGGGAGAATAGAAGGAGTCGGGACTCGGGAAAGGACTAAAGGATTTAGGTACATTCCGAGACGGGTCACTTTTTTGGCCATCCTGTATACGAGTAGTAGTCCCGACCACCAATATCCCTCTACTACCTTGTCCTACCCCCCCACCCCTGGGATAATAGTCCCGTAGGGGAAGGTCCTGACCGAGGTATTAAACACTCCGGGTCACTATACTTTTACACCGTATGGAACACTTTTTTAATAAGTCTTAAAGTTCCACCACTATTGTCACCCCAAGAAGACTCACTTCCATACCCAGAGTAACGGGTACTCTGAATGGGACCTGGGATCACCCGGGAGAGTCGACAGTCACAGAACACATCAGACTCGTCTTTTTGGGTGTAGAAGTACCGAGACGGAGACTGGGAGTTGTGTGTGTGTGTGGGGGTTGTGTGTGTGTGTGTGGGGTTGTGTGTGTGTGTGTGTGTGTGTGTGTGTGTGTGTGTGTGGTTGTTGGAGGGTCCTGGTGAAACCTGGTGTCTGTTAACATTTTACCTTGGTATGAAAAGGTAATAAGAAGAATACTCTGGGATGACACATAACAGAAAGATTTCCAAGATTGCCACGCGAAGGATAAAACACAGAACAGTTCTTACGATGTACGAAAGGAAAGGGTTCAGGTTTCGGAACTTACCGAAGTATTACAGACATCTTGCTTCAGGCTTGTAAGATGGAGTTACGGGTCTTAAGAGATCCGGAAGTAAGGTAAGAAGGAGAGAGATGAGGAAAGAAGTCTCTTCGATTTGACGGAGAGTGAGTCCCTAGTAGGAGACACTAAGGGAAGTCTATAAACTTTATAAGACAGTACGGACGGACAGGAATAGCTGGGAAACCGAGTGTCTAAAAAAAAGTCGGATGTGACACATAGAGAGAGGTCTATCAGCGACGTCATTACCAGAAGTTTGAGAAAGTGTGTTCAGGAGGGATTTTATTAAAAAAAATTTCACATCGAAATACGTGAAAATTCAACTGTAAGTTTTTTACAAGAAATAATTCAGATTTGTCAACGTTTCATACGACACGACACGAATCAGTGAGTCAACATAGGCTGAGAAACGTTGGGGTACCTACCATCGGGAGGTCCGAAGAGACAGGTACCCCTAAGAGGTCCGTTCTTATCATCTCACCCAACGGTAAAAGGTGGCGTCCCCAAGAAGGACTGGGTCATCTCACCCAGCGGTACGGGAGGAGGTCCCCAAACAGGGTTGGGTCCCTACCTTGGGTCCAGAGAGCGTGACGTCCGCCTAAGAAATGGTCGACTCGGTGGCATTGTAAAGAATAAAATCATAACTCTAAAATGTTATTTTGAGAAATAAAAAATTTACACATGGGTCATCTTAGATTTATAATATCATGAAGTCATCAGTGGTCGTACTAACTATTTTATGAACATTTCGAAAGGAAATTGTCAACCTGTAAACGTAACGTGAAACAGGGGACCTTGATTATCAAGATTAAAGTCACTGAAGTAACTTAAAATAAGATTATATTTATATAAGAATACGTTCGTTGAGAATAAGTAGTAACACAGTATAAAACAACGTTGTTTTGATACATGGACTCATCCTTAATTCAAAAATTTGAGGAACACTTGTAAATTCAAAAAGATACACAATTTTTATACTCAGAAATATAACAACGTTAATACTAATCATGTGTCATCTAGTTTGTATTTATATTCAGAACTCGTTCCTTTTGCATTTTAAAGTAATCTTAACATAGAGAATCACTCATCCTTCCCCGTAAATAGAGAGCGTACAAGTAGATAGGCACCTACTTATAATAAACGACGATCTGATTCTATCATAAATCATAGCTAGGACACATAAAAAAATTTAAGGTATAAATTTTCAGTACTCTTGTTAGAAGTCGAAATTAAGACAAGTCAACACCTCTGTACCAATATTGTTATTAGACACTTACTTTACTTCTTCTTCAGTGAACTACAGGTGAGTCAAAAAATTTTGAGGAAGATCCCAGGTACCGTTTTTAGTGTTTTTAATAAAAAAAAATTAATAAACTTATATCAACCAAATGTTACAACACAATCAAAGTTCACATGTCATCCCACTTAGTCAATATGTATATAAGTAAGAATAAGTTCAAGAAAGGGGTATATACAGTAATGTCTCATAACTTATCTCAAGGAACATACTATGTCATCGAAGAATAATCAAATATATATCGCCACCAAGATTATAGACTATTGACCTAATCCAAGAGGAAGATAAACAAAGATTTCCATATCTTTGGTTGACTGAAAATTTTCCTGATCTAACCGGGTCAGTAGTCTCACCAGACAAAGGGGACAAAGACCTTACACATTGTTTTTCCGAAAGGATTTACTCATAATCAATTTAGACAGTGAGTGAAGTCTCCGTGGAAGATACTGAACTAGATGTATCAATCTTTTACATCCTAACTTCATAAAACTTAAATTACACGAAGACTATTACACTATGTTTTAAAAATTAGGATGTAAAAATTACAAAAAGAGTTTGAAGTCTCAACGGTTAAAATCGAGTGAATACAACAAGATCCTTTTGACTGTATACTCTCCTACCAGTCCAGAGTCCAGAGCTCATTCGGGGACCCTGCCGGGTGGCACACTCTCAGAAACCGAAGCCCGTCCTTTTCTTAAGTTCTCACTTTGTATCATTTCACTTTCATCCAAATAAATCTCTCTGTGTATGAGGTTTCTGTCTCCCATCTGGAAGAGTCTTCCACTCTCTCCACCGAAGTCCCGCACCCTATCCGAGACTTTCACTCTCCCCGGGACTCCACACCCCCACCGACCAAAACTCCCCGACTCATTAAAGTATCCGATTGTTCACCCTCTTAATAAGGTCGACGAAACCCCTTCACCACCCCTAAAGGTCCTTGACCCAGTGACGGGTTCGAACCGGAGAATCCGAGTCAGAACCACGATAGTATCACGGACACGCACACGGTAAATCTACGACTTCATAATGTCAGTCGTGGACTACTCCGAATTCCAGACGTCCTTCAGTGTAGAGGGTGGTAGAACCCGAATCATCCAAGATTGACCAAAACAGTTCAGGATAATCAAGGTACTTGAACCCGTTTGAAGTCCTCTACTACTCCCTGTCTCTCTGGACCGCACAACGTCAGGTACCCTAGTCTGTCTCACCCTGTACTGACCTACTGATCTGTTGTTGTCGTTGTTGTAATCGAGGGGCACGATAAAAATTACCAATACAGTGAGAAAATTACCAACGTGGGACGAGGAAGGAAGGACAGGGTTACAGTAAATTAACCACTTTATCAGTGAAAATTAGTTTACATGTTTAGTTAATCAGTTTGGTCTAAATGAGACACAGTCCTTTAAAATAAAAAGATAAAAAAAGAAAATGTAAGTGTGTTACACACAATTGTGTACAACGACTCTATCGGTAGAGTGAAGACTTAAGAGGAAGACTCTCTTAATGCATCTATTCTGGGACTCGATACGGTGTGTAGAGAACAACTACTTTATTTCGGGAGATGGCAGTTATAAAACATGTCACGACAAACGAAACGAGAACGACCTCAGATCCTCTCCTTCCCAGAAGTAATGGTCAATTAGAAGGGTAAGCTATCATATAGAATAATGGTTCGGACCGTGATATTCGATTTTACGAGTAAAGACTGGGAGACAAAGGTACGTAACGGGAATTGTTTTTTATAATATTTTGAAACGCTTTTCGTGGAACTAACTTTTTTTTATCGAAGTCCTCTACAAGTGCAATCGGAAACAAAAGGTCTTCAAAAATACAGGTGTCAACCACCTTCTAAGTACTACTCCCTGTCTATATGAAAATCAAAAAACCTTACACCTTTTCTCACGTGACCACTTTCCCCTTCACACACGTTTAGGTAAAACTTCTGAATCTTGTACTTCACTGTCGGAATGAGATCCGACTAAGAAAAGAAAGAAGACCCAACGAAATATTCCTATTTAGGGGTCCTCCATCTAATGATCTGAAAAAATTTGTCCTTGAAAAAACAACGAACGTTTTTATTCCAGTACAAGTTTACCCACTGACATACACCAGTAGCCGTTACATTACAAGATATACGTAACGAGGTGTCATAGCGTCCTCAACCACATAAAATTACAATTTTAGAAATCCTTTAATGGGGATGAAATAATTCAATATACATAAATCATAGACTGAGAGTACATCATTATCGAACATAAGTATTAAACTCGACACATAACGACTTTTTTTCGTTTTTAACTTAATATTTTTTTAGAGAAACGGAATGAGTTTCCTAAATAAAACTTCATTAACGTTTACTTTAAAACAAATTGTTCTTATGACTGCTCCGATAAATTGAGTCCCCATACTTATTAAGGACGTAAAGAACCGTCTAATACAAATCTTTTTGAAATGGATAGGAACGTGGTGTTATTTATAAAAACGAACGAAGTTATCATCCACAGTTTCGTCGTCTAAAACAACAAGACAGTAACACATTCAAGTAAGTATGCTACTTCTTTAGTGACTACTTCCGACCTTTGATTTCTGATAAAACTTACTTAGTACGTATCAAATAACTTATTTGTTCATTAGATTCGTCACTCTAGTGAGGGAAAAATTTTAGTTTAAACGTCAGTCAAAACAAATTCTTTGGGATTGAGTAAAAGAAACACCCAGCCAAACAGGTCTTGACATAACAAACGTTCTACCGTCATTTCCCTCGTTTCGTAATAGTCTTAGGTTCTGTTGTCTTTTTTTGGAATGTGAGTGAATAAGTAATATGTTTATAAATAACTCATGGAACTGAGAAGACTATTCGTTAACATGTTCTATACGTATCGGAACGGGACTACTTTGAATGTCGGGTCGACCCCGACAGTTTCCTTTTGTTTCCACCGGTGATCAATTTCCGTCATTCTGTCTAAAATGAGTCACGCTCACGTTATCCCCTCTCTCTGACGTCACATTGGAGTTGAGTCAAGACGGTTTTGTTTTCTTCCGGAAACTTTGGACCCTGACGAATTTCTTTCCATTATTCCTACAATTCCCCGCCCCCACCCCCGTCCCCCCTCCAATCCGACTACTAATCCAAGGGACCCAAACAAGTAAC
Organism: Capra ibex; assembly: GCA_006410555.1. Classification (NCBI taxonomy): domain Eukaryota; kingdom Metazoa; phylum Chordata; class Mammalia; order Artiodactyla; family Bovidae; genus Capra; species Capra ibex. The sequence goes on from SJYO01052474.1 coordinate 34,191,652, forward strand.
TACCAAAAGACCTCCTCTTTACTGGAAGAGTATAAAAACGTACACACGTACACTTCAGTGAGTCAGAACAGGCTGAGAAACGCTGGGGTACCTGACATCGGATGGTCCGAAGAAACAGGTACCCTAAAAAGGTCCGTTATCATGACCTCACCTAACGGTAAAGGAAGAGGTCCCCTAGAAGGACTGGGTCCCTAGCTTGGACCCAGAGGGCGTAACATCTGTCTACGAAATGGCAGACTCGGACGTTTATCCTCGTTCCGTCAGTATCTTCAATCCGAGAATGAGAAGGTGTCTTTAACCCTCTGTCCTCATAGTCTACGCCACAGGTGTAGACTCTCCACCGAAGATCCTGGAGATCCTCTGTAAACACCCACCATCTAAAGGTAGATCTTCTCCGTCCCCTTTCTAAATATTGTCGTTTGAGAGATTCACGAAATCCGATCTTGTTTGTCAATTAAGACGTCGTAACTCAAAAGAGTCCGTCGTAGTAGTATCTTTGTGTTGGAACTCGACTATCCTTGAGACGATCACAAACAAGTCTAGAGAATCACAAACACACACCCTCTCCTACGCCCCCCTCACTTATTTTAATACGACCCACAACGTGAAGAATATCCGGTTCCAACTGAGGTTCACCTGACCCAAATCCTTGGATTATTGATTTCAAACCAGTTCTTTTCTCAGAAACAGTCCAATGTCAGTTAATTTTGTTCCGACTAGTACAGTCACGGACCTTCCCACACGTTCAACATGCGACGTGTTGTGATCTCCACGGTAAATGAAGTATCAGAAACACTTATTGATGGATGGGTACTCAACACGTTACGTATCGGATGTCTTGACGTACGTTCTTAGGATACTGGTGTCGATGAAATCTACCATTTTATTTAAGGGTCAACCAAGAGACATCAAGGTAGAACCAGTCATTCGTTCAAAGGAAGATAGAACAGGGGTGGGTACTATATATTGAGGGAGTAAGAGGAAAACCCCTCTCATTCAGACAACCTGACAAACACTAGTTTTCAACGACCCACCACCTACGTATATGACTCGTCTCGAGTCGGGATTGAAGGAAAGTAGGACAGGAAACCAGGATGTCCCTCTTTCAAAAATAAATGAAAGGGTAGGTCCGGTAGGAAGACGAACCTCTGATTTTAGAGATATTCGTCTGTAGTAGACTGTGGATATTGACCCGGAGGAAGGACAGAAGAAAAGGGGAAACGTCATCCCCCTTGTTTAATTTCTTGTGTCCTTTATGTGTCTGTTTATGTAGATCTACTCTGAGACGGTCCTTGTGAATTACCTTTTCTAAATTTCCAAGACCACCCTTACATTTCCTCGAGACCTTTGTCCTATGTTCCCTGTATAGTCGGTCCGACGCCGTCTCTGTGTCATCAGAAGGTCCTCCGTAGTTGTGAAGGGATTTGTTCCATCCGTTTTCCCTCCTTCTGTGTCACGTTTCCCTCCCGACCTACTTTTCGAACAGTACGAACAACAAACAGAAGGAACTAAGAAGAACGGTAACTTAGTCAGTGTAAAAGAAATACCAAAATAGGGGAGAGGGTCCTTCATTACACAAAACAAAGTCAAGTAAATAACTAATTGAAATGTAAAAATTCTCCGTATCAAGTGAAATGTTTGTGATTTTGAGTAATTAGAAAGGTAACAGGAGATTGTGTTTTCGAAATTTTACGGGTCGAGGAGGAGGGAACAGAGGGTATAAACCGTGACGAAAATAAAGGAAGAAAAGTACTTGAAAGTTAAGACCAGTAAATAGTAATAAAAATGTTAGTAAAGTGTAAATCTACTTGGTTTCACAAACGGTTAAAGAAACTAAGTATACCACAGAATTTAGGTCAAGTGAAGATCTGAGTTATAGGACACACGATCTTATCAGACATTTGATAAATCTCACCCTTTACGAGAGTCAGAAACAATATAGACTTTCAATTGGGAACGAGAACTTAATGTCTGAACGATTCACAAATTAAGATTCGATCGACGAGATAAAAAGGAACCGTGAAACGCATATAATAATGTAACAGAAGACCTCAGAAAACAACGAATCCCTTTATCACATGAAAACAGATTAAACGTGAAACCTCTCAGAAAGGAAAAGGAAAACCACTAAAAAATTTCATAAAAAGGGACATATAAGACATCTAATAGAACATGGCTCCCAGGGGTTGGAGACCCTAGATTACGGACTACTAGACTTCTTTTTGACTACATTATTATTATCTTTATTTCACGTGTTATCTACAATACGTGAACTTAGTAGGACTTTGGTAAAGGGGTGGGGGGTCCGGGACTAGGTACCTTTTTAACAGAAGGTACTTTGGCCAGGGACCACGGCCTTTCCAACCCCTGGTGACGGAATACGACTCACCCTGAGTGACTCGACGACGTTTAGAATCCTTAATATGACAAGAAGTATACACCCTTGAAGAGGTGACAGTAAGGAAGTTTGTAGTGGGTAGGGGGTAAAAATCAGATTCAAACGTCTTGAGGACAATTATGTAACACCTGTAAAAAGTAAGAAGAAGTGATAATAAATTTGGGTTAAAAGGCATAGAAACGGAAAATGCAGACGAAAGACCCACTAAAAGAGTATAGATAGAAGATTATCCGATTAAAAGACTCAAGAGAAGTCGGACACACAACTAAATATACAAAAGTACTGATCTATAAAGTATACATCTGAAAGAAACGAAGAAACCGTTTAGTCGAACAAGAAAAAGTCACTCACTTTCTTTCACTTCAGCGAGTCAGCACAGGCTGAGAAACGTTGGGGTACCTGACATCGGGTGGTCCGAGGAGGTAGGTACCTTAAAAGATCCGTTCTCATGACCTCACCCAACGGTATCCTAGGACAATAACAGAATGCTACACACGGAAGGAAACAGAGAAACTTGCTAAATTCAACTGCATGAAGTAAACAATTTTTTGTTATAAGTTGGTTCATTTAAACTTTTATATCAACCGAAATAAATTACTAAACACTTAACCCGTTGTAAGATGGATCGTTCGTCTTCTATGAGGTTCCTTCCCAAGTTTTATCCTTTGAAATACCTTTCTCCTACCCCGTTCATTTAATAATCGTTTTCTTTTCTCTCCCAATAAACCCCAGTCCAGTAGAGAAAAAATTCCCTTCCCTTAAAAATAGTATGTCTGTAGGAGAAGAAGGAGACCCCCTACCTCTTCCGGGGGCACCGTCCAATGCAGTAACCACAATTGGTCTTTTAGGTTGACGACTAATTCTAATGTAAAGTCTCCGTTCAGTTTTGACGTCAATCCAATCCATAATTTAAATCCAAATCATAATACCCAAAAATCGTGTTTACAGTCTCTTCCGTTACCGTAGGGTGAGGTCATGAGAACGGACCTTTTAGGGTACCTACCTCCTCGGACCATCCGACGTCGGGTACCCCAGCGATTCTCAACCTGTGCTGCCTCACTGAAGTGAAAGTGAAAAGTGAGAGTACGTAACCTCTTCCTTTACCGTTGGGTGAGGTCACAAGAACGGACCTCTTAGGGTCCCTGCTCCCTCGGACCACCCGACGGTAGATACCCCAACGTGTCTCAGCCTGTGCTGACTTCGTTGAATCGTCGTCGTCGTCGTCGTCGTGTTCACTACTGTAAAATCCGGGTACCAAAAAGAGAAATTGTTAAGGGGAGAAACTTGTTTAGAGTTGGACTTCCTATACTAGTTTTAAATCCTGTAATACTCACGGCGAGAGTCGATTCCAAGAGCGTCTCAACAAGTAGAAAGTCCATGGGTCTCCAGTACTACAAAAAACGAATTAAAGATAGTACAAGTGGTCAATGTCAAAGTCTAAGTGATAGAAACTGTCAGTAAGAGAGACAACAAAAGACTACAAGGTCAGAATCCCTGTATAAACGAACTACAAATCGTCGACGTTTGTATGTAAATTTCCAAAACTTTATTTTATTACGTCGTCCTTCCAATAATACTAAAATTATTTGTCCTATTAAACGGAGAGAAAAAACTAAGAAGACCTACCAGATTCTCAATTTAACTGTACTCTATCCAATTGTTCCCTTTTAATTCGTTTTTAAATTGTTGTACACATGTACCCTTTCCACGTTCTTTTGACCTATGGAACGGTTTTGTCGACTTTGGGAGTGGAATTTACGGTGGAAGTCGATTTCTGACTACGTATAACCCCATCATCAACCCTTGGAGTTTCCCCTTTCTCCGTTAACTGTACCTTTACTTTTCGTTTACAAACCAAATTTGTTTTTTCATAAACGACCCGGTACGTCTCTGTTACCGTGTGTATCCTCAAATTGTCTGAAACGATCAAGGGAGAACAGATGTGTGGATCAGACATGAGATCTATAGATGTTTTTATCGAGGGGAGGACCTTGTCCAGGAGGTAGACGCAAGAAATCCGTAAACCCCCTTTCCAAGAAGAACTCAGAAAACCCGGAACAAAAATCGAACTTTATTAGGTGTATAGTTTCTCTGTAAAACCCCACCCTCAAAACAAGGGCATGTCTTATTGAAGTTTTGGTGTCAGGGGTTCTGGTTTGGTTAGTTTCTTTCTGGTAAAACTTCCTCAAAGGAAAAGTTCGGTTCACCGAACGACTCACTAGAACACATTAACGAGCTCACAGGGGTCCACACAATTAGGTCTATCTCGTCCGATGGGATAACAATTCTTGTCGAAACCCGTCTGTCAGGGCACTAAAAACGACCCGTCGAATACAACACCGACACCTAAGATGTTATGACAGTTCTCAATTCTTAGTTCTAGTGTAAGAGTAAACATAAGTAAGGATTAGTCCCTTTATACCGGGACAGTTTCCTCCACTGTGGACTTATCACTTGTGGAGAACCATCCAGGAAAGATCTTGTCCCTCCTCGTATCAATCTATTGGACTCTTCGTAACAGATCAATGCACTGTCAATAAATCCGTAAGTATCCGGGTTCCTATTACTATTGACATGTCTGTTACCGAATAGTCCCGTGTTTGGTAAGAATGTTTCTACCGTGACGACTACCTAAGTAAGTGTCTTTAAACAACATAGACGGGCAAGTTCATTCCTCAGTCAATCTGAAATAGGATTGGGTTTCATTTAGCGAGTTAGCACAGGCTGAGAAACGTTGGGGTACCTGACATCGGATGGTCCGTGGAGGTAGGTACCCTAAAAGGTCCGTTCTCATGACCTCACCCAACGATAAAGGAAGAGGTCCCCTAGAAGGACTGGGTCCCTAGCTTGGGCGCAGAGGATGTGACATCCGTCTACGAAATGGTAGCTCGGTGGTCCCCTCAGTGGTTGGGTTTCATTTCAACAATATTTAAGGTCTCCAATAGGGGGACCCGTACGGAGTCTCCATACCTACTACAACAATCAAAAGGTCCAGTTACGGTTTCATTTCTTTCTTTTCTTTTACTCAAAGTACAATTTCGACTTCATACTTCAGAACTAGACAGTAGAACCCACCTTCGTCCGATGGAGTCACAGTTGAAGAAGAAAAGGATCAGTCAACATGAACCTCCGGAGGTTGACACGTCCTGGTTCACAGTCCACCTCGGGAGAAATCAATACTTTGTATACGAGTTCCGAGTTATGAAAGATCAAAAAGTCGTCCTAGTCACTTATCCCGACCTCCCTACGGAAAACGGAATCACTAAGATTTAGTCTTCCTACCCTATTTTAAACTTTATAATTAAAACACTTAAAATTGGTCTATAAACTTCTTTGATCTTCTTAAGTCCTAGTTCCGTCCAAATGCCCATATATTGTTTTGGAGTTTCTGTTAATAATCCTGATCTTAGATTGTAGATGTTTCCATGTTTGTATTGAGAAGAGAGGTGTTAATAGAGGTACAAAAATGGTCTCTATTAGTGTTATTTTGACTATAAAATTATAAAGTCAAGTCAAGTCAAGTCAAGTCAGCGAGTCAACACAGGCTGACAAACGTTGGGGTACTTAACGTCGTACGGTCCGGCGGGACAGGTAGTGGTTGAGGGTCTCAAGTGAGTCTGAGTGCAGGTAGCTCAGGCACTACGGTAGGTCGGTAGAGTAGGAGACAACAGGGGAAGAGGAGGACGGGGGTTAGGGAGGGTCGTAGTCCCAGAAAAGGTTACTCAGTTGAGAAGCGTACTCCACCGGTTTCATAACCTCAAAGTCGAAATCGTAGTCAGGAAGGTTACTTGTGGGTCCTGACTAGAGGAAATCCTACCTGACCAACCTAGAGGAACGGATTAATAAATATATTTACGTCGTTCTGATCAGTAACTGGCATTTTTATGAAAAATTCTGAAGAGAGGACCTTGTGGTATCCGTACCATGGTCCAGTCAAAAAGATTCACCAAGGAGGTTCTACAGACCAGTATAGACTCGGATACGTGTGGAGAGAGTTTATCCTGTAAGGGTGGTTTCGGAACCATTTTATCGGTCACGAAGATTGACATAGGACGATATTCCCCGTACTGTTATTCTTACTTATGATTCAAAGACTTAAGACCTCTAGTCCTTCCTTCTTTTTCACAAAGTAGAAACAAGTGTTTCCATATAGAATGATTTAACGACTATCAAATTCTCTTTTTTAAATAAGTTTAGCCCCTTTTTGTAATTTTTTGGTTGTTATAAACTTTCTGTTTCAGTATTTTTACTATTAACATGAATAGTCATGCAAGTACAAAGTACAATAAGTAAGAACAAGACGAACTTAGGTCAAAAAACTAAGTAAGAAAACTATAAGGGACTACTACCTCTCGCTATTCCTATCACTATTAATAGTGTAAACGTTTCAAAAATCTTTTTGAACCTACTAAACAGGTCACTTCACCCACGGAACTAGTGACCGTTAACACCTTTTTTGTGGGGTTCCCCCTTTCCACACAAGATTGTTAAAGAAACGATGGTACTCCCGTAGTAGGAACACCGTCTCCTTCCGAAGTTGGGTAGGTCCTTTGTATGTATGATTGTTCTTGTATAACTGTTGGGTAGGACTCACAGTCGACTTACTTCAAGTCTACGTGCCCGAGTTTCCCGGGTCTCCCTCCTCTGTACCCTTGATTTTTGTCAAAAAGGTCCCAATGCCTGGGTTGTCCAGTCTATAACGACCATTTGAGAAAAACATTAAAATACTTGTAGAGGGGTAACTACAGACAAATATTAAACACCCACACGATACACGAACAGTACAGGTTGCAAAACGCTAGGGTACCTGGTATCGGGTGGTCCGAAGAGACAGGTACCCTAAGAGGTGTGCATGTAAGCACGGACTAAGTACAGTTACATACCGTTTTTGGTGATGTTATAACATTAATCGGAGGTTAATTTTATTAATTAATTTTTTTTTCTTATGACCTCACCCAACGGTAAAGGAGGAGGTCCTTTAGAAGGGTTCGGTCCCTAGTTTAGGTGCAGACGACGTAACCGTCCACCTGAGAAATTGTGACACGGTGGAACTCAGTAGGATTTACGTGACACCGTCTACTTACTGCCGTTTTTGGTTTTATCCTAAAAGGTCCTTCGATCCTTTTTGGTTCACCGGTAGAACCCAAAGGGTATCGGGGGTTGATTAACAAATTAAACGTTAGTAACACATGGACGGAATCAAAAGAGACTAAGTCATCGTCTGACAAAGGTGCAATGTTCCTGTAATCCTGTCGTTTTCAGACCGTTCCTCCCCGGTAAGAAACGTCTTCGTTTTTTACAGTTGAAGTAGGTGTACACGACGTTAGAAATATCTAAGACAACGAGTATAGAGAAACGTACTTTCAATCGGTCCCGTAAAGGGACTGTGAGCCCACGTCGGGAAAATCAGACTCGGAGTTAAAACTACTGTCGTTAAAGTTCTTCATTTTCTTATCGTGATTCTTTTAGACAAATGAACAAAAAGTAAAACTGACCCCAGGGTCTCCTGTATTCTTTTTACAGAAACAAAGGTATTGTAGCGATTTAATATCTGTTGGGGTTTCCGTGTAGTCAACAGTCATATTTAGACTTGTTAAACAGAAGACTATTGACCATACCGAACCCATTCCTGCACGTCAAAACGAACCCAACTAAATTGAACACCCTTTAAAGGGGAAAACTCATCCAGTACAACCCATCATTGTCGTATTGGTCGAACTTTTAAGGAAAAATAAAGATGTTATACTGGGTATCATTTGTTCTAATTTAGTCCTAACCGATTTCCCACAGGACATTTAGTCTTACATCACAGTGTCTAACCTTAGAATAATTCAACGTCAGTACCCCGAACGGAAAATGGTCCCTCTCCAACATTGTATCGTCCTAAATCCTTACAACGTTACAACTTCTATGTCTAATCTTCCACTTTCGTCTTCCCAGAGTATCCTCCAACTAGACGAAAACTTCTTTTCAACAGTTAAGTCTCAATTCTGAAAGCTGTCGTATTTCTTAAACATTTTTTACAGTAAAGGACCCTTATCAAGACGACTCTGAAGAGGATTTAAACGTCGACATCGTTATAGGAATCTATTAGATTTCTGTCGACCTTATCCGTACTCGGTGACTTGGTTCGTCTTACGACATTATCCGTTGTCCGGATACAAATAACGGTAGAAATAGTGGTACGAGAACGTACCCGTAAGGGTCCCGAACCCATAGAAAAAGTAGGTGTTTATTGCTAAAACTTATCAACCCATCGGGACTTCCTCCGCCAAGAACCTCATGAACAAAATCAGAATATTTTCAGACGAGTACAAATAGAAGGATTCCCTTCCCATGTCCCCGACTTTGAAATCATTCGAATATCTTCGATTATCCTTTGATATTTCTTCTTAATCCTTGGGTATAAGACGTTATTGGTAGGTATGGATCTTTAGGTACTCCGACAGTGATCTATACCCAGATCCTTTAAGAACTCAACTGTGTCAAGAAAAACCTCTATCGACCTAAAGAAATCGTGAATCTATAACTGGATCCATTATTTGTCACAGATCTCTATTATTATTAAAAAGGAGTTTCTGAATCACAGGAAAATGTCGATTGACAAAGTAATTTATTTACCTTAGAAAAGACCTGTGGAAAACCCAATGACTCGTGTCGTACCCCAACAGATGTTTAACACATTTCCGACTAAAGGGTCCCTGACCTCCCACGAATGTAGAATCTTCTCGTGTGCCTTCTTTATTCTTCCCCGGAGTCACTCACTGACTCCGTACTCACAGGTCCACATAACAGCTAGGAAGGTTCATTTCCCTTTATCTATAATTCATAACCCAAGATGTCCCCATGGGTTTTTCCGACTTGTTTCTAAATGTCGTCACTTGGGAAAACTCAGGCCGTCTTGAACACTATCTTCCCAGAGCCCAAACCTTGTTGATCTTCTAACTCCGTATTGATAGAATAATTATCGAGAGTCAAAGCCCAGTTTAGAGGTAAGGATAGATAATCCGAAGACCTGATCGTTCTAGCAACACAATATCCCTGACCACGTCCATTACTAATCAGGGGCTCACTAACAGAATGTGACACCCATACTCCGGAATACACCGGAGTCCGAAATTACCTATAACTCCATTAACTCCTTCTCCAGGCAGAATATATACACTTATATCCAAGACTTTAAAAATTTTTTGAAAAGTAAAATATAACCTCAGAACAACTAATTGTTACACAATCAAAGTCCACATATCGTCTCACTAAGTCAATACAAATATATATATTACATAGATAAGAAAAAGGCTAATAAAAGGGAAAATCCGACAATGTATTATAACTCGTCTCAAGGAACACGATATGTCATCCATGAACCAAAAGATAAAATTTACATCGTCACACATGTACAGTCAGGGATTGAGGGAATGATAAGGAGGGGGGTGGGAATGAGAGTCATTGATATTCAAGTAAGACATTCAGATACTCAGACAAAGACAAAACATTTATTCAAATAAACATAGTGAAATTTTTCTAAACCGTATATTCGTCATAGTATACCATAAATAGAAAGAGACAGACTAAATGAAGTGAATCCCACTATTATAGATCTAGGTAGGGACGAGGATGTTTACCGTAATAAAGTAGGAAAAATAGCGGTTCGTTACAAGGTAACACATATACACACGGTGCAGAAGAAATAGACAAAGAGACAACTACCTGCAAATACAACGAAGAGACAGAACCAATAACATTTGTCGCGACGTCACATGTAACCCCACATACATAGGAAAGTCTCTATCCAAGATTTAAAAAATGAGAGGGTTATAGTCACAATATTCATCGGGTGTTTAAAAATCCGTGGAGTTGATTCAGTCCCTTGAAAACAACTTTAGGCAGAAACAGATTTAGTTCCTGTCTGTGGTTCCTTATATTTTTTCGTCCAAGTTCAACCAGTTCCCTTAAGATTTCACTCCAGAGGTAACTTCCATTTTGTATAGTCAGGAAAATTAAATCTGTCCTCTGGAAACGGATTATCTAACATACCCCGAAAAAGTGTATCATTCTTCCTTAAAAAAAAAAATGACTTTTTAGGGTTTCAGTAAACATAACCAACTCTAGGTCTAAGACAGAATTACAATAATCTATGGGGACCATACCTTTGGCGGAAAAATGAGAGTTTCTAAACAACATAAAATAACAAGAGACTCCCATCCCACCTTTCGTATCGAGGTCATAGTTGATCTTAAACTGTTTCACTAATTAAAATTAAAACTAAAGGGGAACAGATAAATTCCTCTAATGACCATTATCAAAGGGTCTCTAGGGGAGTCTCGGGACAGTTGACACCTTCCCCGGGTGTATGTCCATCTATACTCCCGTGACTTCTCCTCAAACGTATCCTGGAAACTCCTGTCGGAGAAAAGGTCACTGGGTCAACTAACGTTAACTCTGTAGCTAGAAACCTGGTCACAAGACTACTACCGGGGACCCCCTACGTCACTTCCTCCGGACCCACAATAAAACCCAGAGACCGGAACCACAGACAAAATCGACATCTCGACAATCGGATCACCTAAAAACAAATACTAGAACGAGGTCCCAGGAAATTTTTACGAGTTTACATCAGTGCTCGAAACAGTCCGGGTATCGGAGGGTAGGATAAAAGACGGAAAAATAACTAGAGGATTAGAGTCCTCTGTTAGGTAAATGTTCCTCCCGTAGATCTCGTCGGACCCATTGGAATAAATAAAAAAACCTTGGGTCCTACGGTTTTCGTCTCCCGAAGATTCCCTGAAAATTTCAGCCAGTCTAAGTAGAAAAAAACAAACAAACAAAAGTATAAACTTATTATCTACCAGTCACTTCCGTCCCTTCTGAGATTCTTATCGAACATTTTCAATGATCGATAAAAAACTCGGGAAAGGTCAACTCTTTTAGCTTATAAATAAAAGGACCAGAACGGTAGAACGAAAGACGTAAGTAACACATCCCCCACGAAGGGGTCCAGGATGGTCACACACGTGTTCAACTATTTCTAGATCGTTGGATCCGAGTATTCGGCACTATTGTTGAGATTTAAGAAGTTTTTAAACCCCCCAAAGAGGGATCCAAATCCTTCGAGAAAAAAAAATTTAAAATAAAAATAAATAAATAAACCGACGAGACCCAGAATCAATACCGTGAACTCTAGAAACTAGAAGTAACGTTTGAGAATCAACACCGGACACCCTAGATTAAGGGACTGGTCCCCACCTTGCACCAGAGGACGTAACCCTGCCACCTCAGAATCGATGACCCGATGGTCCCTTCAGGATCCTTTAAGAAACTAACACGAGAATCAAGTCAGAAACTGGTTCCACACTTTTTATGTGCTCCTCCAAACAGACATTGGAGTCCACCAAAAAACAAAATTTACGGTTGGCAGATTGTCAGAGAAACTTCATCCTTCTCTCAGGTCTGTCTCTCAATCATGTTACACGTAAGAGACTGCTCTTCCTTCCCCTTCCCCGGTACTGTCAGCGTAGTCAGGACAACAGAAACCATACTCGATGGAGAACGTAGAAAGTAAAAAGTAATCGGAAAACATTACTCAGAAAATTACTTCGGTAAAACCTTTATACTTCCGAAAACATTCGGAGACGCATGGTTAATTTCGTCCGTAGGGTAAGATAAACAGATCAAACCATAAGGAACGAGAGTTCATGAAAGAATCTACTTGTTAGGACAAATTAACTTTGTAAAAGGTTCTACTGGTAACATTTAGATCCAAAAATCATTTTAGAACGGGAGAACAATCTCCATACGGTGAAGGTCCCGGTGTCAACAATTTGTATTTTATCGGTCAACTTAGTCGTTTGGAGTTTCATGCCCCTGACGTCTGACTAAGGTTTGTTTACCTCTGGACGTCGACGGTGGTTCTCAAGGGTTACTGGACCTTAAACCTTCTTCCTAAGGGTTGTTCCCCTTGATATCGTTAAGGGTTGTACCTTAGACCCTCATCTTAATTCCGGACCTCAAAAGGTAAGTTCCTTTAACACCAGATTTTTTAGTTAATCTAGACTACAAACTTACGTTTTGCTCGTCTCTAGTTGACTCTCTTTGAGTGGTTGTCGGGAACCTTTATCGTTCTTTCTGTCACAAGAACTCCACCCTAAGTTCCCGTGGGACGGAACTAAGTCAGACTAAGTCAGAACTAGGATGGTAACTCGACAATTTTTTGTTTTAAATTTATATAAACTTCTAGATGAACTAAAATAAACTATTAACTGTCATAGGGTATATCGTTGACACCTCCCAATGTCTTACCTTCTACCAAATACCTGTCCTTCCACCCCATTCCGTCAGTAATCGTTTCCCTTTCTTTCCCAAAACACCCCGGTCTAGTAGAAAATAGTACGTCTTTGGGAAGAGAAAGAGACCCCTTATCTGTCCCGGGTGGACGACCGAATGGAGGGACCACGACTGGTCTTCTAAGGTTCGACCAACTAATTCTCATGTAAAGACCCCTTTCGACTTTGACACCAATCCACTCCGCAATTCAGATCGACACGATAGTCGCTCGGGGTCACTACGGTGAACCTCGGACACCAAAAAGTACAATTGGTTCAATGTCCGAGATAGTCTAACAATACGAGAAAGACCAAAATCCAAATTTCAGAGGGGGGGCGGGATGAATAAAATAAAATAAAATAAAATAAAACTGGACTACTGACAGAGACTGCCTCGTATGGTACAAAGACCCGGTGGTAACACAGAGTCACCCTATCAGTGCAAATGATAGGTCTGGTGTACGGTAAGGGACCAAGTCCCACTAAACAATTACCATCAAAAACCGACACACACAATTAAAAACTAGTGGACACATTATTAAAAACTGTCGGGCACAGACAACCACCCAATCCAGACCCCGTACAAAGAGAATGTATTAAGGGTAGTGAGAACCGGAGAAACAACGAAGACAAAGGGACCCGACTACAAAGAAGCGATGAATTCGTGTTCAGTCGAGAGGTACCGAAGGTCGAAGATCGTACCTTGACTCCCGGACCTGAGTAGTTTTCGGTACAAGGAGTCCCAATTCTGGTCGTAGGTCGAGGTTCATTAGACACGAAAGGAAACGTAGGTCGAGACTTTGTAGACACGGATGGAAACCGAAGTCGAAATCAGTATAACGAGACCGAAAATCAAAAGAGAAGTAAGAATTGTAGAGAAAACTATAACTTGAACCTATATCTGTGTCTTATCGTAGAGGATAAATTGCAAAAATACATGTCAGCTGGGAACTTGTTCCTGAAGGGTCAACTGTGATCACCATTTCTTGGGTGGACAGTTACGTCCTCTGTGTTCTTTTCGTCTAAGTCAGAGACCCAACCCTTCTAGGGGACCTTCTTCCGTACCGTTGGATGAGGTCATAAGAACGGACCTCTTAGGGTGTCTGTCTCCTCGGGACACCCAATGTCAGATACTCTAGTGTTTCTCAGTCTGTCCTGACTTCACTGAATTGTACTGTCAATGTACTGAATTGTACTGTTCACTGAATTGTTGAGTTCTCAATACCAGTTTTTAGGAGTATATTGTATATCCACCGGGAGGTATAGACACCAAGTCGTAGGTTCCTAAGTTGGTCACTCCTGAGACAGTACAACATTATAAATGACAACCTTTTTCAAATGTAAATTCACCCGGACCCGACAAGTTTGGATACAAGAAGTTTCCAGTCGATATAAACTTCGTCTATCCTTTCGTAGTTCTCACCCTCCGTCCCTAGAAAGTGTAGTCGAGTTGACCGGGACAAAGTACTTCAGAGTTCATCAAAATACTTCGATCGTATTGTAACTGTAGTTTCGGTGGTTCGGAAGAACTATTTGAACGGACACTAGGATACCACTACTTACCACAGACCCACCGTAACCCGGGTGACCGCGAGACTTCTACCTACGAAGGGACAGTGAGGACACTGAGTCTTCGTCTACTGGGGAGGGTCCATCTACAGGAGTCAGTCACTGGTACCGACACACTGTAAGACGTCTGCGTTCCCCGTAGTGAAACGAAGGTCTCATCGAGGAGACCTAAGGTCAAGAGATAAAGTACAACTGCACAAGAAGAAAGGGTCCCTATACAGTCGAGAGGACAGACGAGACACTTCGGGACATTATAAACGCTCCCTTGAAGAGGGATAGAGAGGACGGAGAATGACTAACCTTAATCGTTCTTCCTCGGGGGCGGAGTATAAAAAGGGAGACACTCTCTTCAAAGTCAACCTCCCACCCAAACGTTGGTCCTATATTGACCGTTTTGAAACTCTCTCTACACCTCCTCACTTCGGGTCTCATACAGAAAGATGTTCAGACGACTCTTTCCTTCTCTTATTTGATTAAGACAATCAATCCCACTCTCCTTGTATCCTCTCCTCGGTTACACAAACTTACGAATACTCTTCTTCGGTTTCACTTTACTCCGACCCAAAGGTCCTCTCATTCCTCATTAATTCCGAAGGGACCACGAAGTCTACCATTTCTTAGACAGACGTTACACCCTCCGGACCCAAGTTAGGGACCCAACTCTTCTAGGGGATCTTCTCCCGTACCGTTGGGTGAGGTCATAAGAACGGACCTCTTAGGGTACCTGTCTCCTCGGACCGTCCGATGGCAGGTATCCCAGTGTTACTCGGTCTGTACCGACTCACTGATAGTGAAAGTGTGAAATTCCTCATTCATTATAGTGTCTCAGTGTCTCTGGGTCCTCACCACAAAACGCTACCCCACTAGACTGCAGGTCTCCGGGTACCGAAGAGGTAAATTCCGCTATATCACCTCCTGAAAGGAGAGTGAGTCTGTCATTTCTTAGACGGACATCTTAGACTCGGTGGTTATTTTCCACCGACGGTTATTTCCGGACGTTAATTTTTTTTTTTTCTTCGAATGGGTATAAATTTACATTCGTGAAGAAGTGTAGACAGGAGTCAAGAGTGGTGTTCCCGGTAACTAAGGTCTACAAAGGACCTTACTAGTCGTAAAAGTTCCGATAATTTATTTTAAGGAGTCCTATTGAAGATGGACCGAAGAAAGTCTAATCGTCATACAACAAATTAATTCCGTTCGTTTAGGATCAAAAAGTTTAGTATAGTATCTAAGAAAGAAATAGTAACAAAAAGTACAATACTTTACAAATGATCAAAGAAGGATGATGTTAATTATTTTTTATTTTAAAATTACATAGATCGACGATCCAATTAATAAAAATCGTAACATAAGAAAAGTGAAATTTTTTAAAATTATTGATGTAGATTACTTTAATAACCTCAATAAAACCTAAAAATATTATGTACTCTAAGTAAATTAACAGGAAGTCTTCGTTTAGTATATGTGTGTTAATATCTTCCTTACGTTTTCGATAATAGTACGAGGAGAGAAGAGTTTATTGACCATTAAAATCGACGTTTAATGTAAAGTGATCTTGTTTCATTCATTACTCTTACTACATAATAGAACAAATATATTCAATGATATTTTTCCTGTTCATAATCTAAAAAAAATAGTAAAACTGGAATGACCTTAAAAATCATTAGATTGAATTTTCAACGTAGAAAGTGAAATAAAGATCAGTATAAATATTATGAGAAACTTTACACGTAATCGTGTAATCAAATTTTAAAATCTTACTCCAGTCTGAAAAAACTTAGTTTTTTCAGATTAAACCTATTAACCAAACTATTTTTCTTGACTGAAACGGTAAATATAATATACCATCTATAAAAGATATTTATCTTTACTCATCTAGACATCGAGGTCCTAATACTGTTTTCATATGAATTTTGTATCTGACTATATTTTATTAAAATAATTTTTATAAATGACCATTTTCACGTTACTTTAATTATTATATATTTAAAGGGGTGGAAAAGTACTCAATTAGCTATATGGAAATTCACTTTCACATTAGGACTAATGGACTATTTAGAACCCTTTAGAAAACACATATGAAGGGTCTTTTACTTGTTGTGACTTGTTTAGAAAAGGTTCAGTTCACAAGTCAAAAAATGAAAACGGTTTAACTTCGTCCTTGATTAACTCAACAACCGCATACTAGTAATTTTTATTAAAACTTCTTCTTACTACTACCCTGAATCTCATATTTGGAACCTTCATGAAGTTTCTGAACACATTATAACGATATTATTTCAATAAAGGTGAGTATAGATAATTAAATATAATGATCATATTGAATAAGGAATTAAGACATCATTATTATTATTAATAAAAATTTTCCTTAACGTAATTGAACCTTCGGATTTAGTAAGATCGTTACAGTGTAATCAGTGTTTATGTACTCGATGAACTTTACTGGGATAAACATACTAACTCTCTACGCAAAGATTATTACAAAATTACAGTCATTAAGAATTTTAGTGAAACATAATGTAAACCTAGTTTTGACATAGAATAAATAATAGCAAACAATCTTCGTACGAAAGAAAAAATTTTAAAAATAACCTTATATCAACTAAATGTTACGACAATCAATTTCCATATGTCGTTTCACTTAGTCAATATGTATATGTATATAGGTGAATTTTTTTTTAACAATAGGGTATATCCGGTAATGTCTCATGACTCATCTCAAAGGACACGATATGTCATCAATAGATAAAATATATATCGTCTTACATATACAGTTAGTGTTAGAGGGTTAAATAGGGAGGGGAGGAATAGGGAACCATTAATACAAACAAAAGATGTAGACACTGAGATGAAGACAAAACATCTATTCAAGTAAACATGGGAAAAACATCTAAGGTGTATATTCTCTATAGTAGACTATAAACAGAAAGACACAGACTGAAGTGAATCATTACTGTTAGAGGTCTAGGTAGGTACAACGACGTTTACCATAATAAAACGAGAAAAATACCAACTCAATATGAATTTCGAGTCGTAAGTCTTTTGATTCGGGTACCGTAGACCAGGGTAGTGAAGTACCGTTTATCTACCCCGTTGTCACCTTGTCATCGACTGAAATAAAAAGACCCGAGGTTTTAGTGACGTCGGTACTTTACTTTTCAGCGAATGAGGCACCTTCCTTTCAATACTGGTTGAATCATATAATTGTTCGTCTCTATAATGAAACGGTTGTTTCCGGGCAGATCAGTTCCGATACCAAAAAGGTTATCATTACATACCTACACTCTTAACCTGATATTTCTTTCGACTCACGGCTTTTTAACTACGAAAACTTGACACCACAACCTCTTCTGAAAACTCTCACGGAACCTGACGTTCCTCTAGGTTGGTCAGGTAAGATTTCCTCTAGTCAGGACTCACAAGTAACCTTTCTGACTACGACTTCGACTTTGAGGACATGAAACCGGGGGACTACGCTTCTCGACTGAGTAAACTTTTCTGGGACTACGACCCTTTCGAACTTCCATCCTCCTCTTCCCCTGTTGTTTCCTACTCTAACAACCTACAGTAGTGGTTGAGTTACCTGTACTCAAACCCATTTGAGGTCCTCAACCACTACCTGTTCCTTCGGACCGCACGATACCAGGTACCCCAGAGTCTCAGTCTGTGCTGACTCGTTGACTTGACTTGACTTATAAGGTAACACATATACATGTTGTAGAAGACATAGACAAGGAGACAACTCCCTGTAAATCCAACGAAGGTACAGGGCCGATATCATTTATCACGACGTCACTTTGAACCCCACGTTCATAGAAATATTTAATACGAAAAGAGACCCATATACGGAGCCTCATGTTGAAAACCCAGTATACCATCAAGATAAAAATCAAAAAATTCCTTATAGGTATGACAAGAGGTATCACCGATACGACACGACACGACGACACAGACTGAGAAAACGCCGGGGTATCTGATCGGGTGGTCCCAGGAGACAGGTACCTTAAAAGATCCGTACTTATGTCCTCAACCAACGGTAAAGGAAAAGGTCCCCTAGAAGGGGTCGGTCCCTAGCTTGGGATCAGAGAAAGCAGAGGACTGGACCGTCTACTTAAGAAAAGGGCACTCGGTGGACCCTTCGGAGTATCACCGACATGGTTAAATGTAATTAAAATTGTTATTATTGACTAGTGGGTCGGGTCTTCTTTAATAAATTGTCAATGTCGACTTCTAGTATCCTTAAAAATTTAATTTACATTTACATACATTACACACATATACATACATATATATATATATACGAAACAAGGTCCTTTCGTATTAATTATTTACAAATATAGTATTTATATATCGTAATCCTAATTTAATAAAGTCCTTTAACCTTACCCTAATTGTTTTCACATTTAACAGGTATGCAACATTCGTAGTTTAATCATACAATCTCAGACGACCTATGTAAATTTTCTCCCTACATCGGTAAAAAGAATATTTATAGTCATTGATTCTATATAGGTAATATTGTAGGAAATATTACATTTAAAACTACTTTTTAATAGATAAAGTAGGATTTTTACAGGTGTACTAATCAAAAAATTTAAAATGCCTCCATATTAACTAAATGTGACAACACAATTGAACAACAACAACAAGTCAACGAATTCTTACAGGGTGAGAAACGTTGGGCTACCTGACGTCGTGTGGTCCGAAGGAACAGGAAATGGTAGAGGACCTCGAACGAGTTTGAGTACAGGTAGCTCAGTCACTACGGTAGGATGGTAGAGTAAGAGACAGTAGGGGAAAAGGAGGACGGAAGTTAGTAAGGGTCGTAGTGTCAGAAACGATTACTCAGTACGAGAAGTGTAGTCCATTGGTCTCATGACCTCTAAGTCGTAGTCAGGAAGATTACTTATCAGTCCTAAAGTAAATCCTAAGTGACCAAACTAAAGGAACTTCAGGTTCCCTGAGAGTTTTCAGAAGTTGTGGTGTCGAGTCTTCGTAGTCAAGAAGTCGTAGGTCGGATGAAATATCAGGTTAAGAGTGTAGGTATGTACTGATGACCTTTTTGGCATCGAAACTGATCTACCTGGAAACAACCGTTTCATTACAGAGACGAAAACTTATACGATAGATCCAACCAGTATTGAAAAGAAGGTTCCTCATTCGCAGAAAATTAAAGTACCGACGTCAGTGGTAGACGTCACTAAAACCTCGGGTCTTTTTATTTCGGACTGTGACAAACGTGACAAAGGGGTAGATAAAGGGTACTCCACTACCCTGGCCTACGGTACTAGAAGCAAAAGACTTACAACTCGAAATTCGGTTGAAAAAGTGAGAGGAGAAAGTGAAAGTAGTTCTCCGAAAAATCAAGGAGAAGTGAAAGACGGTATTCCCACCACAGTAGACGTATCGACTCCACTAACTATAAAGAGGACCGTTAGAACTAAGGTCGAACACAAAGAAGGTCAGGTCGTAAAGAGTACTACATGAGACGTATATTCAATTTATTCGTCCCACTGTTATATGTCGGAACTGCATGAGGAAAAGAATAAAGCTTGGTGAGACAACAAGGTACAGGTCAAGACTGACAACAAAGGACTGGACGTATATCCAAAGAATTCTCCGTCCAGTCCACCAGACCATAAGGGTAGAGAAAGTCTTAAAAGGTGTCAAATAACACTAGGTGTGTCAGTTTCCGAAACCGTATCAGTTATTTCGTCTTTATCTACAAAAAGACCTTGAGAGAACGAAAAAGGTATCAGGTCGTCTACAACCGTTAAACTAGAGACCAAAAAGACGGAAAAGATTTTGGTCGAACTTGTAGTCCTTCAAGTGCCAAGTGCATAACGACTTCGGACCGAACCTCTTAAAACTCCTAATGAAATGATCGTACACTCTACTCACGTTAACACGCCATCAAACTCGTAAGAAACCGTAACGGAAAGAAACCCTAACCTTACTTTTGACTGGAAAAGGTCAGGACACCGGTGACGAATGAAAAGGTTTACACGACCGTATAACTCACGTCGTGAAAGTATCGTAGTAGAAAGTCCTATACTTTATCGAGTTGACCTTAAGGTAGTGGAGGTGATCGAAACAAGTATCACTACGAAAGATTCCGGGTGAACTGAAGTGTAAGGTCCTACAGACCGAGATCTACTCACTAGTGTGGTAGCACTAAAAGGCCCAGTACTTCTAGAAAAAACATGTCAAGAAGGCACATAAGAACGGTGGAGAAGAATTATAGAAGACGAAGACAATCCAGGTATAGTAAAGACAGGAAATAGTTCGGGTAGAAACGCACTTTACAAGGGAACAATAGATTTAAAGCACTTCTATAGAGATCAGAAAGGGTAAGACAAGAAAAGTGACTTCTTCCGAAAGAATAGAGAAGAACGATAAGAAACCTTGAGACGTAAGTCTACGAATATAGAAAGGAAAAGAGGAAACGAAAAATGAAGAGAAGAAAAGTGTCGATAAACATACCGGAGGGGTCTGTCGGTAAAACGAAAAAACGTAAAGAAAAGGAACCCCTACCAGAACTAGGGACAGAGGACGTGTTACAGTGTTTGGAGTAAGGTTTCAAGTAGTCCGTGAGATAGTCTAGATTCGGGAATTTAGATAAAGAGTGAAGGTGACATATTAGTATTCCCTAAACTAAATCCAGTATGGACTTACCAGATCACCAAAAGGGATGAAAGAAGTTAAATTCAGACTTAAACCATTATTCCTCAAGTACTAAACTCGGTGTCAGTCGAGGATCAGAACAAAAACAACCGACATATCTCGAAAAAGTAGAAACCGACGTTTCTTATATTAGTAAGACTAAAGTCACAACTGGTAGACCACTACAGGTGCACATCTCAGAAGAGAACACAACAACCTTCTCCCACAAACGATACTGGTCACGTAAAAGAACCGTTTTGAGATAATCAGAAACGGGACGAAGTAAGGTGTAAGGTTCCGGTTTAAACGGACAATGAGGTCCACAAAGAACTGAAGGATGAAAACGTAAGGTCAGGGGATATTACTTTTCCTGTAGAAAAAACCCATAATGAAGATTTTCCAGGACATCCAGAAGTATCTTGGTAAGTCGAAGTCGAAGAAGTCACAATGACCAACCCCGTATCTGAACCTAATGGTATTATAACTTACCAAACGGAACCTCTGCTTGTTACCAGTAAGACAGTAAAAACTCTAACGTAAGTTCATGACGTAAAGTCTGAGAAAACAACTGGTACTACCGATGAGGTAAAGAAAACTCGCTAAGGACGGACGTGATCATCTACATTACCAGTAGATTAGGTCAAAAGACGACTACTCACCTCGACACAAGGGAGGGACATCAAACCGGACTCCGGTTTGATACCATCCCCATTACCGTCATTACCACTGAAGGAAGTTTTCATGAATCCGGTCTTGTGACGTCGAGGGTCCTGATAAACAACATCAGTCATGGGGACTGGGACACCGTTCGGTGACAGTTGGGTGTGGAGACGGCCTCAGAGGACCTGTGAGTGTCCGATCTGACCCAGTCGGAGAACACAACAGTGACGAGGAAGGAGGACCCAAAACAACACGGGAGGTTCTCAGACAAAGGGACCCCCAAGATTCAGGAAAACGACCTAGAGGTCCAACCCTTTAGACAACACCCGGGATTTTGAAAACGTTGTCCCCTCTTGAAAATACCACATTCATAAGAGGTCGAACACCCAACAGACGAACCACCGAGATGTCACCGTGATTACCGCTGGAGGAGGTTTTCCTGAATACGGTGCACGACGTAGAGGGTCCAGACGAAGTCGGTCTCGGGGACAGGGGTGTCGTCTTGTGACGACTGGGCACGGAGGAGTCTTTTCTGAGTTTGTGAGTTTCCGTGTAGACTGAGAAAGAACACCCCCCAGTGACGAGGAAAGGGACCCAAGACCACGTGTGTTCTAAAACACACGTGGGAGACCTCGTAGAGACCCTCCAGACTCCAAACTAAGATTTACACTAAAACGGGGAGGATGGTAGAACAACCCCGAGGAGGAAACGGAAACTTACGTCCCGTAGAAGAAAGCCGTCTACGTAAGATGGTTTTACCTCTATCCTCTTGTTCTAAGAGGATAGCTACCAACAAGTCGTCGATCACCACTAGAGTCACAAGAGCGTCCTCTTCTAATCACGTGTAGGAAGATGACACGGTAGAAAAACATTCCGGTTCCGGATTAAACACAATTGAAGACGATATGTCGTTTCGTTGAGTCAGTACGTATAAATATAACAAAAAGTGTAAGAGAGGTAATACGGAATAGTGTCCTATAACCTATATCAAAGGACACGATACGTCATTCTGGAACAACAAATAGGTAGGATTAATATGATCAAACGTAGACGATTAGGGTCTGAGGGTTAGGAAGCGGTGGGAATGTGGAACCGTTGGTGTTCAGACAAGACATTCAGGTACTCAGATATTCAGGTACTCAAGTAACTATTCAAGGAAACACAGTTTAAAATCTAAGGTGTAAATTCACTATAGTATACCATAAACAGAAAGGGAAAGACTGAATGACACGAATTATACCATTAGAAATCCAGGTAAACACAAAGACGTTTTACGTAATAAAGTAAGAGAAAATACCGATTCATTATAAGGTAACATATAAATATATGTGGGGTAGAAGAAATAGGTAAGTAGACAACAACCTGTAAATCCCATGAAGACACAACCGACAACATTTATTCACGACGACACCTGTATCCCCACGTACACAGAAAGACTTAAGTCCAAAACAGACCCACCCACGGGTGTTCACCCTCACGGCCTAGTATACCGTTGAAATAAAAATCCAAAAACTCTTTAGAAGTATGACAAAAGGTATTACCGACGTGGTTAATTGTAAGGGTTGTCACATTCTCCCGAGGGAAATGAGGTATGGGAGAGGACGTAAATAATAAACATTTGAACAATTACTACGGGTAAATCCAACCGTACTCCACCATGGAGTAACATAAAAACTGAACGTAAAGAGATTATTAGTCACTACAACTCATAGAAAAGTACACGGATAACCGGTAGACATACATAAGATACCTCTTTACAGATAAACCCAGCAGACGGGTAAAAAACTAACCCACCGAAACAAAAAGACAATAACTCAATGTACTCGACAAACATAAAACCTTTAATTCGGAAACATCTAGAGTAGTAAACTTTATAAAAGAGACTTGTAAAAACAACAGAAAAACAAATACCAAAGGAAACTACATGTCTTCGAACATTCAAACTAATCCAGGGTAAATAAGTAAAAACGAAAATAAAGATAACGAAACCCTCTGAATGAATTTTGTAATCATACTAAATACAGTCTCTTACAAAACGGATACAAGAGAAGAGTCTCAAAATGTCACAGTACGGAATATAAATTCATAAATTCGGTAAAACTCAAATAAAATATATACCACAATCCCACACAAGATTGAAGAAACTACATGTACATCGACAGGTTTAAAAGACTGTTGTGACCGGCTTCTGACAGAAAAAAGGTAACATATAAGAACGGAGGAAACGTTTCAAATTAACAGGTATCCACACACCTAAATAAAGATGTGAGAGATAAGACAAAGTAACTAGATATACACAAAACACGGTTAAGGTACGACAAAACTAATGACATCGAAACATCATAACAGACTTCAGACGGTAGGTGATACAAGAAGAAAGATTCCTAACGAAACTGTTAAGACCCAGAGAACGTCAAGGTATATTTAAAATCCTAATAAACAAGATTTTAGATTTAAATTTAGATTTAGATTTAGATAAATCAAAACACTTTTTACAGTACCCTAGAGTAATTTAGGTATTTAACGAAACACATCATACCGGTAAAAATTATTATAAGTAAGAAGTTTAAGTTCTTGTCCTCTATAAAAAGGTAAATAAAAGTAGTAGAAGTTAAAGAAATAATTACAAGATATCAAGACCATTCCAAATAAGGAATCATAAAAACTACGGTAAAATTTTCCCTAATAAATAAATGTAAGGGAAAGAGTATAAAGTAACAATCATATTTCTTTACCCACCACTTAAAATAGTTCACGAAAATGACGTAGACAACTCTACTAGTACACCAAAACAGAAAACAACTTCACCACATAATGTAACTAACAAAACGCGTATAACTTTGTAGGAACACTGGGACCCTACTAAATGTATCACAAATTTTCTACGTCAATCACCAATACACTAGTCTTACAAATTTCTTTCGTTTTATAGATATTATTTCGGGTGTACCTTTATTGAGAGTGTACCAATACAATCACATTACTATTTGTACTATTCATATATCGTGTATAGAGTCGGTCATACATTCACTTTTGAAGGGTCTCAGCGACTATTGACTGGACCCTGATCTTTTTCCACTCCGCATCAGTTGGTTTCACCTACTACTCCTTAGTTCTCGTCCTGGGAAATCCCTTTGACTTCCACGGATAATTCCACACATGACATATTTCAAATAAGTCGTCGTCGGATACACACTAGTACGTCTACCAGAAGTCACAAAACACTAATATCATTCTGACGTCACCTATGGGAGTACGTAGACACAAAAGTATAAGACCTTCACTTAGAAGTCAAATGAAAGGATCTCCCCCATAATGGTGTACTTTCCCGTTACCCAGGACTTTTGGTAAACGAGTCTGTTACCGAGTGTTCTATATTAACGATGAAAAAGTCCTTAAACCCCTCGGACCAAAATTTGGCAACTATTGAACTTTAGACTTTATTGTCCGTTTAAACCGGAACCTCATGTCTTACTTCGTCCCGTTTCCGATTAGCTCAAAACGGTTCTCCTACGTGACGAGTCTCGTTTGTGGGAGAAGGTTGTTGTGTTCTCTTCTGAGACGTGTACCTGTAGTGGTCTACCAGTTATGGTTTTAGTCTAACAAATATCAGAAACGTCGGTTTCTACTTTTTCGAGATATGTCGGTTGTTTTTGTTCTGGTCCTCGACTGACACCGAGTTTAGTACTTGAGGAATAATGGTTTAAGTCTGAATTTAACTTCTTTCATCCCTTTTAGTGATCTGGTAAGTCCGTACTGGAATTAGTTTAGGGAATACTAATATGTCATCTTCACTGTTTATCTGAGTGCCCTAATCTAGACTATCTGTCTCACGTCCTTCTTGATACCTGTCTCCAAGTACTGTAAGATGGTCTCCGTCATTAGTTCTGGTAGGGGTTCTTTTTCTTTGCGTTTTTCCGTTTTACCAACAGACTCCTCAGGAATGTTTATCGACTCATTTCTTCTCTTCGATTTCCGTTTCCTCTTTTCCTTTCTATATGGGTAAACTTACGTCTCAAGGTTTCTTATTGTCTCTCTATTCTTTCGAAAGGAGTCACTAGTTACGTTTCTTTATCTCCTTTTGTTATCTTACCCTTTCTGATCTCTAACGGAGTTGTTTTGTCTCTATGGTTCCCTTTTAAAGTACGTTTCTACCCGTGTTATTTCCTGTCTTTACTATAACTGGATTGTCTTCTCTTCTATAATTCTTCTCCACCGTTCTTATGTGTCTTCTTGATATGTTTTTTCTAGAAGTACTGGGGCTATTAGTGTTACCACACTAGTGAGTGGATCTCGGTCTGTAGGACCTCACGTTTCAGCTCACCCGGAATCCTTCGTAGTGTTATTTGTTTCGAACACCTCCACTACCTTAAGGTCAACTCGATAAAGTTTAGGACTTTCTACTACGACACTTTCACGACGTGAGTTGTACGGTCTTTTAAACCTTTTGAGTCGTCACCGGTGCCCTGACCTTTTCCAGTCAAAAGTAAGGTTAGGGTTTCTTTCCGTTACGGTTTCTTACGAGTTTGATAACGTGTCAACGTGAGTAGAGTGTGCGATCATTTCATTCCGAGTTTTAAGAGGTTCGGTCCGAAGTCGTTATGCACTTGGCACTTGAAGGTCTACAAGTTCGACCAAAGTCTATTCCGTCTCCTTGGTCTCTAGTTTAACGGTTGTAGGCGACCTAGTACCTTTTCCGTTCTCTCAAGGTCTCTTTGTAGATAAAGACGAAATAACTGTTACAGTTTCGAAAACTGACACACCTAGTGTTATTTGACACCTTCTAAGAAGTTCTCTACCCTTATNAGTTCGACCAAAGTCTATTCCGTCTCCTTGGTCTCTAGTTTAACGGTTGTAGGCGACCTAGTACCTTTTCCGTTCTCTCAAGGTCTCTTTGTAGATAAAGACGAAATAACTGTTACAGTTTCGAAAACTGACACGCCTAGTGTTATTTGACACCTTCTAAGAAGTTCTCTACCCTTATGGTCTGGTGGACTGGACGGAGAACTCTTTAGACATACGTCCAGTCCTTCGTTGTCAATCTTGACCTGTACCTTGTCGTCTGACCAAGGTTTATCCTTTTCCTCATGCAGTTCCGACAGATAACAGCGGGACGAATAAATTGAAGATACGTCTCATGTAGTACTCTTTGCGACCTGACCTTCTTTGTGTTCGACCTTAGTTCTAACGGTCCTCTTTATAGTT